>JBANCX010001142.1:0-10740 GCA_037040065.1 Dettopsomyia nigrovittata | reverse complement strand
TTGAGCATTACAAACTCAGCGTTGGTCATAACCTGTTACTATATAAGCAATAGAACGACAAAAATAAAATCAGTATTTATTCAGTACTCAGTGAACAAAGATCGTTCAGTCAGGTTAATATTGCGCTTATTTGTCTTAGCCATTTTAACAAATTGATTTGTAAATCATAGCTCCAATCTGGAAGTACGAATGTCAATATTTGGGGACTTGCCAGCGACACGCAAATTAAAGGAATACAAGTAGCCCCAAAACAAGGTCGCCAGAGTCATCAACAGCTTACTGTACAGAGACCTCAACATTAAAACGGTCTTCGACGAACTGAACCAACACTTCAGCCGGTACAATGAGAGATTGCAGCGCCATCGAAACCGTCTGACGAAGGCACTGACCAGGACACGTCCTCCCACGAGAATCCGTAGGCGACATCCAATAGACCTGGCGCTCCGATCCCCCAGGAATCGTGCTACATAGCAGAAACTAGACAATAATTGCTAATTGCTTATTTGTTACATTGTTATTATTGCTTATTTTTATACTGTTGAAATTATTAGTTAATTGTTATTGTTAATTGTTAAATTGATAAAGCTAGCATGCGCGCTCTACAGGGCTGAATCACAAGAAACGAAGGGTATCAAAGGGGTTATGGAGACCCCGAAAACCTTAATAAACTAAATATAAAGAAAAAGATTTGTAAACACATCGAGGGGACGCCCGTGCTGTAGGCCCTCGCGGCCAAATATCTCGGCCTAACCCTAGACCACATAGACTCACCTTCTCCAAACACGTGACGGTGATTAGAGCTCGAGTGCGTGCTACCATGGCCAAGCATTACTGGCTACTTGAGCCTAAAAGTAAGCTTTCACTAGCCAATAAAGTTACAGTCTACAAGCAGGTGGACACGCCAATATGCAAATATGGCTGCCAAATTTGGGGTATCACCTGCGATAGCCAAATCAAAAGAATACAGGCAACCCAAAATCGAATTCTGAGAGGAATCACTGGATGCGATTCCATACGGATTCCATACTGCACAGGGGCCTGAAGGTGGCCTCGGTCTTTGATGAGCTGAACAAGCAATCCAGCAGATACAGCGACAGGCTAGAGCGACACAGGAACTCATTGGCTAGGAGCCTTATTCATGAACTGTCAATAAGAAGACTGAGAAGACGACAGTTCCCAGAACTCGCTAAAATGTTTATTATTTGAATTATTATTTTGTTTTGTTATATTATTTGTTATATTATACCACTAGAGATCAAGGACATAAAGGAGTTTATTGGTGACCCCGTATGACTTCCTAAATAAAATAAAAAAAAGATTTGTAAACACAAGAGTTGTCAATTCACAAGCATACGCATACATACATACATATGTATGTATGACGGACATGGGCAGTTCAACACATTCACGATCAAAGGAATACCAAACAATAGATGGCGCACATACCATTTATGAAATATAGATGGCGCACTTAACTTAAGAAATTTTGAAGGAAATCAATGTAATTATGTACCCGAAATGTGCACTTAACTTAAATGCAACTAAATTAACGTTTTACAAAGAAAATGGCTTTTCGTTGCATAAAAAAATGATTATTTGTGCAGCCATCTTGAATGTGCAGTTAAGTATAGAGGCAGTTAAGCCAATTATATTGTATTAACTTAAGGAATTAATTAATTATAATATTGATATAAATACCAAAGAAAAAACACAATTTTTAAATGGATATTATTGACCATGAGCTGGGTGTAGTAATCTTTAAAGACTGTAGAGATCATCAAGGAATATCAAATCATAATTTCGAAAAATTTCAGAGAAAAGATTCCTCGAAAAATAGTTTTTAATAATAGTTAATTAAGTAAAGTAATAATTTTCAGAAGAATTTTAAAATATTACATCTTGATCTCTCACTAGAATGATAGATAAAAGCTTATACTATCAATAAAGCTTTTTTTTGGCATTATTCATACTCATTGTCTAAACTTGCTCTCTCTGAAGATCTGCTAAACTGCTTCTATCATGCGAGACCCATCAGCTTTAACTCTCGAGAGCAAATCATTCAGATTGTGGTCTCAAGAGCTTCAAACGACTTCTATCGTAGGTTACCAAAAAAAGCTTTTACTCTTGAGAGCGAATTCTCTAGATTGTACTTACAAGAGAGATTTGAACCACTTCTATCATACAAAACCCATAAGCTTCTTTTCCTGAGAGCGAATTTAATCGCTTAAAGTTTATCCTTCAGCTTGCACTCTCAAAAAAGAGCTTTAAACCACTTCTATCATACGAAATCCATAAACTGCTTCTCATGACAGCAATCGATCCAAATGTATCATTCTCTCAAGCTTGCTCTCTCTGGAGAGCTTTAAACCACTCTCATGATGCGATACCCAGAAGCTTCTTCTCATCAGAGGAAATTTGATCGCTTAAAGTTTATCCTTAAGCTTGCTCTCTCTCTGAAGAGTGCTTCTATTATACGATACGACGAGGCTTCTCATAAGAACAATTAAATCGATCCACATTTATCATTCTCTCAAGCTTGCTCTCTCTTGAGAGCTTTAAAACACTTTCATGATACAAAAAGCTTCTTCTCGAGCAAATTAAGTTTATTCTTGACCTTGCTCTCTCTGAAGAGTGCTTCTATCATACGATATCCATAACACTTTACACACGAGAGCGCATTTTTAAAACTAAAAGTTTATCGCCTCTGCAAGCTTGCTCTCTCAAGAGAGCTGTAAACGAAAGCTTTTCAAGCGCTTCCGCTCGCTAACACTCATTTTTTATTCAAACACTGTCAGATTTGTATTCACCTTTATTTGTATATCAAATCGCTATTTGATTAATGTCATTGACTGTCCATATATGGACCATACAAGTATACTATACAAATCCCTTGACTAATATTCTGTCATATGTACTGACAGCGTCACATCAGGCGCCTGATGTCCATTAGTTTGATATTTTCGTTTGTTTTTTTAGGATTAACATAAAAAACGCATAAAATACCAATTTAACGCATTTGTTGCGCACAATTTCCGTGTCCGGTTGTGGTTTTTGAAGCCATCATAAATGGTTAAAACCCCTCATGTGGTTGAGTGTCACATTTATTTGATGGCTTTTTGAAGCGTATTGACCACAGAAACCCCCAAAAACCAATTAATCATCATTCAAGGCAACAATATATTTGATATCCAAGACTTCTTCTATATAGTATAATCCATATAGATATCTGAAATTTATTTTATTTCTTTTTTTTTGTTTAGCTGAAGTCTGAACTTTCTTCTTTCATTCTTTCTGTCTTCATCTCCTGTTTATTTGCCACCCTTTTTGCCTGCCTTTTGTGTTGCCTTTTGCTTGGCTGCTTCTAAGGCTTTCTGCTGTTCCTTTTGCTTTTGCTTGTGTGCCATGTCCTGTTCGTCAAGTTCTTTGGTTTCCTTTTTAGGTGCCTTTAGAGGCTTCTTTTTGCCACCTTCACGATTGGACATTTTTTTTTAAATTTATTTCTTTTTTTGGTCTTTTTAGTGATTAGATAACTCAAAAATGTTATATTATTCGATAAGAAGTAAAAGCTTACTATGATTATTATTAAATTATTATTATGAATTTGTCAAAAATTGTCAATTTATCGAAAAATTCTTAGTTTTTCATTGAAATTTCAAATCTCTATCAAGCAGGCAGCTTTTGTCAGTCCACACTTGCGATAACAAACAATAGCTGTCAGTTATAAATTGAATTTCTCAATAACATGCAGCTTTTGTCAGTAAATTAGCTAAATAACATGCGCAAAAGCAACAACATGTTATCAAATCAATGTAATCAACATTATTAATAAATTTAATTTATATTTATATTCATGCATATTTATTAAAAACTACTTTTATTTTATAACACACTTGTGATGTTCATTTATTTGTATTTTATAGCAGCCAGCTTCAAACAGCATACCTGCTTTACACATGCAAACCTCTATCGATATTTAGCCACACATCTCTAACTATCGCGATAATATATATATCGATAACACTTATCGATACATTGATACACATATCGTTGTCGCTTAGCATCACTAGTTCGTCGCTGTTCGCCTTGGTTTGTTCGGTTTCGGAAGGAAAAAGAAAGAATACTTAAAATTTGTTTTTTGTTTTTTTGTTAATTTTGTTCATTAATTGAATTGTTGTAAAAAATTGCTTGCGCTTTTGTTAAACGTTCTATAGGATATATTATCAAAGAAAATACATTTATTTCAATTGCGGCTTTGTTAAGTTTCGCCGTCTCTTTCTATATATATATACTTAGTATATATTTTTTTTGTATTTTCTGTTTGATTGTTTTCCTTTCAAGTCGCGGCCGCATAAATTAAATACGTGTGTGTGTATGTGTTTCCGTGCGGTGTTTGTGTCTGTGTATGAGTCAATCGAAAGGAGCAACATACAACATAAGTAAATGCATCTATTGAGCGAAGGAAAAGTGGAAGTAGTGCAACAGCAACAGCAACAACAACAACAATATACATATTAAGGTGAGAGCAGAGAGCAGCATAATTCCTTTTAACTCTTTTTTTTCTATATGTGTGCTTGTGTGTGCGCCGCGCTTATCTGCTACAGCCGCAGGCAGTATCAACGTCTTAGCGTTGCTGTTGCCCTTTCATTATTATTATTATTATTATTCTCTCTTCCTTTATGTGCGCTGCACAACACACACACACACACAAGCATGCCGCCTACTCAACATATGTCTGTGTTTGTGTGTGTGTTTGTGTCGCAGCATCTCTTGTCTGATTTGCTTGAAAATCAAAGTCTATAAAGAGAGGCAGCGAGTGTACTTGCACACACACACAAGAGCGCATCCTACATTAAACCAAAGGCACAATGCAAGCAGCATATATATATGTACACACATACATGTATATGTATGTTTATATGTCTCTTCCATATTACTTTCTTTCTTTTTATATTCACGTAATTAATCATTGTTTTGTGTGTTTACACAAATCGTTTAATTAATTAAAGTAGTTTGTTGTTGTTTTTGTTATTCCTATTTGGTCGCAAAATACTCATTAATAGCAATGCGCGCTCTCTTTCGTGATTGTTTTTAATGTTCCTTTTGAGCTTAGCAAGGTTTCAAACCAAAGTCAAGCAGAGTTGCCCTTTAAGACCCCAAAAAGCTGGACCACTGTGGCACAGTGTTACCAAGTTAGCGTTTCTTTTTTCAAAGAAATTCGATATCTTTTGATAGAATAAATAAATTATTAGACTTGCTCCGAAGATTAAATCTGCTAAAGGAACTATCTAACTAAATCTTTGATATTTATTTAGTTAATTGATTTAGCTCCTTCAAAATAAACTTTTTAAATTTTTATTTTAAGCAGCAAAGTATAAAAACGATGCAAAATTAAATGAAATTGGCGCGTAGACCTTTAAAAACTTAAGATATGATGGAATAAGAGTTAAGTTCCGCACAAGAAACTAGAAATTCCAATTGATTAATGATTTATTTAAGATAAAAAACATTTACTTTTCTCTGAAAATTGTGGGAAACATTAAAAAAAATGTGCTCTCCTCATAACAATTGATCCAAAAAGTAGAATTATCTACAAAATTTGTATTTATTTATGCGAATCAAGCGAAAAAACAAAATTCAAATACAACATTTGTTCAAATTTAAGATTATTTATTTATTAGAACTTTAATTTATTAGTTTTAAATTGCTTATTACTTAGATTATTAAATTTATTTTGAGTAAATTTATTATAATGAAAGTTCTTTTTATTTTGTTTTTTCTCAAAATAAATTCTAAACTTTGATTTGCAATATTTCCCCAAAAGAACTTTCCTAAAGTTTTCTTCTTTTTCATATAAAAACAGTCTTCTTTGGCAATCTATTGTTTCTATTTATTTCTATTTCAACAATCTTTTCTTCAATTGAAAACAGCTTTCTTATTTGGTACTTGGCCACACTGTGCTGAACACAGACCAAACAAACAAACCAAAGAAAAGAACAAGAAGAAAAAGATAGAAAAACAGTTTAGTAGACAAATTTCAGTTAGTTGTGACTGCTTTGCCCCTAAGCGTTTAACGGTAAAAGCGAATAGAAAATAGTAAAGAGCAATGAGCATTAAGAATAATCAGAAGAAACGAAGCGTAAACAACTAGAGACCTATGCCAGTGTGTGTGTGGGCCCTTGTATGTCTGTGTGCAGCCCGGGGCTGTTTTCTTTTTCTTCGGGTCTCTCTCAGTCACTCTCTGGGGCCTGGGGGCTGCTTCTGTGTGTTGCTGTTGCATGTGAAATATGAACACAAAAATAGCATAAAAGTATTTAGTTGTGTTGTCGCTGTTGCTGTTGCTGTGTCGTTGCCGTTGCCGTTGTCAGGGGGTGCACACGCCGGTCGCCAGAAGCAATAAAAATTAAAAGGCAAACAGCGATAAGCGTGGTTCACCTCCCTTAGACAGACCCTGATGCGTTCCCTCTTTCCATTGCATTGTTGCGTACACATGGTAACCCTGAAGCATAAAACCAAACAAATGCAAATTGTGCATTAACAATTATTGATGCCTTGCTGGCACGACAAATTCAATTGCAACATTTCTTCATCATCATCATCATCATTATGTTGCTTATCAATTTAAAAAAGGGCCAGAGCTTTCAATGCTGTTTAAACTTTGATTAGGGTTGCCACACACACACACACACACATACAGAGACAGACAAACACTTGGAGCTCTAAATACAGTGAAATACACTTTTAATGAACAGCTTTCAATAAAAAAAAGAAGTTTCTTTATTGTATTTTCCGGTACAATTATGTGCATTTTCCTTCATTCAATAGAATAATTCTTACGAATTCATAAAGAACATAGAAATATATAATCAGCAAAGCACATAGGTTAGAGATTGTTTCCATTCTTCCATTAAAAAGTTTGGTTTCCTTCCTTGCAAAGTCTAATAATTCATAAAAAATGTTTGTCTAATCTCCCTAACAGAACCTAAAAATTACTTTTTCGGTTAGATACCTATATGAGATATACCCGAAATACACTTTTATTGAACAGCTCAATAAAGAAGTCTGTTTGTTGTATTTTCCGGTAGAATTATATCCCCAAAGTAGGGAATTGTATGATTAAAAGTGTTGGAGAATTTCTATTCTTCCATTAAAAAGTTTGGCTTCCTCCCTTACAAGGTCTTATAAATCAAAAAAGGGTTTGTTCCTATTGAGAAATCTCCCTTAGAGAACCTAAAAATTACTTTTTTTTAAATACCTATATAAGATAAACCGCCTCTTAAGCAAAATACACTTTTAATAAACAGCTTTCAACAAAAAAGAAGTATTTTTATTGCATTTTCCGGTATAATTATATCTTTGTTCAACAGACTCTTCCTTTAATAGGTTGAAAAGCATAAATTTCTTACTTATTTATAAAGAATATAGAAATATATCATCTGCAAACCACATAGGTTGGGAATTGTTTCATTAAAAGTTTTTGAGAACATCTATTCTTCCATTAAAAAGTTTTGTTTCCTCCCTTACAAGGTCTTATAATACCAAAAAAAGGTTTGTTCCATTTGAGAATTCTCTCTTTTAGAACCTCTTTCTGTTAGATACTGATATAGGGTATATCCTTAAACCCCCTTTTAAGCGGACACATATTGCTCTGACAGTTGTCGTGTCATTTTATGCGAACTTTCACTGTTGCAGCCCCAAAATCCAAAAGCTTTTGATCGAAAAATTCCAATTTGAGTGATTTACCCTAATTGAAATTGAGTGACGGCAGAGTGACACAGAGATATTATGTACTGGACCCTCCTTGTCTCCCTATATCGACTACCTTCTCCTCTCTTGTACCTTAACTGTGTGTTAACGTATTTTTTGTACTGTTTGTGTGGTTTTTCAGAGTTTCATATTTCATTTCCTAGCGCGGCGTTATTTTGCTTGACAAGTTCAACGTCTGGAGGAGGTTTCAATTACATGTCAAGAGTTTTTTTTTCGAATACACAAAGCTCGTACACCAACCCATTCCATCCCATCCATTATATTATTATTATTATATTATTGTTGGGTTAGAATTCCAGTTGAAGAACTTTTGCTGTCTTTTATTTCTTCACTCAGATACAGATACAATACACTTATCTGCTAAGCAATAGCAACAGCTTCAATTTCTTCATCTTCATCTTCTGTTTCGTGTTTCCGAGTCTTCGTCTTCGTCTTCATTTTCTTCTTAATCTACAGCAAATCTACGTGACTGACCAACTAAGCGACACATCAAAGCTCGAGAGCTTAGTTTTTTTAAATGCTGTTTTCGCTAGATGGCAAATTCTCAACCGGTTCTCTTTCCCTCTTTCTCTTCACACACACACACACACACATACACGTTTACAGCATCTGCAAGCAAATTGGATTTGCTTACGTTTATATTTCCCCCATTTACTCAGCGGGTCACGAGAACAAAGAAATAAAAATAAAAAAAAAACACAAGTTGCACAGTGGCACAAAACTACTATTAAACAAGTTTCAAAATTTAAATAGAACGGAATTAATTAAACTAAATATGATAAATATTAAGAAGTTTGTTTAGTTTCTAATCATTTAATTATTAAAGAAATTAGTTTAATCTTAAAAAAAGAAAGAAAATAGAATTGTTAAAAAAGATTTATTTAATTTTTTTATTTAGGTTATTTCCTTTTGTTCTACGACTTTAATCGTTTCCAGTCTGAATTAAGGTTAAAGAAATCGCTATTTTTTGTATCTATTGACTTGAAATGAAAGAAACAAGTTTATTTTTTAACAGATTTAAGCATAATTAGCATTAAAATACACCTAAAAAATTGATTTAATGCGAATTAATTTAAATATATATATGTTTAAAGTTAATATTTGATGATCCTTTAGTTCTTTTCAATTGAATTTTATGATTACTTTAAAGAAACTTAAGCTAAACACACTAGATGCAGTATTTTTTCACCTTTTTTTGGCATTGTAATTCGCAAATGGTTCAAGCTGACATCCGTTGAAGCTTCATAGATTGTTTGCAATCCTTCAAATTTATGCACAAACTAGCGAAAAAACAAAACTAAGAAAGTTCACTTAGAAAAAAAATTTAATTTTTGCATAAAATCAAGCATTTTCAGTGTAAGACCAAACGGAAGCTGCCTCAACAGCTTCTCTTTTCTCTCATTTTTTTTTTAAAGTTGCCGAACTGGTAAAAAAAATAAACAAATTCAAATCCAAACACACACAGAGCAACAAATATATGTTCATAAGTACACAATTCTATATAAAAAACAACAACAAAATAAATAAATTTGCATTACGATACTCTCTCTCGCAAAGAGGGGTCGCTCTTAAAAGTCGGTCAACGAACCGATACAGAAAACAAGAGAGAAAAAAAAAGTGTTTTTTTTTGTTGTTGTTGCCAGGTCAATGCAGTTGAGTGTTTGTATTAAGTTCTATAAGTGTGTGGGTGCCATTGTTTTTATAAATATAATAATAATAAAAAAAGTGTATTTTAAAACAATACAATGGATGAGTATAATTTGTATTATTCATATGTTTGTATTATTTTTGTTTGTTTGTTTTTTATTCATTTCGTTTTCAATTAATGAAAACAATATAAATAAATATATTTAAAAAAAAATTGTAGCTTTTGTTTACAGCTTTACATAATATATTTTAGTTTTCCTTACTTTCAAAGCCCACTCAACTGATACGCCACCCGTCATGTTATAGAACTTGCATTGCCCTTATATAGTGTATACAGCTAGTCGTAGCCGTCATAACCACAACGACAATGTCTATAAGGCTTCCGTTACAAATATGGCCAAACGAGCCGATATTTAGACGTTGTCGTCGTCGTTGCTGTTGTTGTTTGTTTTTTATTTCTTTCCATTTCAATTTCAATTCAGATTCAAGTTAAGTTGATTCCCTGAAAATGGATGACAGCCCCACAACAAGCTTGTTCGTGGGCGTAACCCCAACATAGTAAATGACGCAATCTTATATTAGTTTGACTTAATTCTGTGCTTCTTCTTCAACCTGTTGCACGTAATCTAGAAAAAAAAAGTATCAAAATCAAAATAATTATCGATTCATTACAAAACGAGGTGAGCTCTTTGGCCGAGAGGGGGTTAAGTCGTCGATAACATGTTGTATGTGTGTCTAACAAATTTGCATTAATTTGTTGATAACGAAAAGTATCTAGATACATACATACATATAGATCTATTATATAATGAATGGCCTCCAAAAATGTTGTCTAAACAGAGCTTAACCTACTAAGGCTACTACCAATTTAAATTGGCTTAAATGTAATTGAATGAAAACGTAACTCAAATAAAATGTCAAAAATTGATTTTCAAAAGGAAAATAAAGTAGGAAAGGTGCCCCAAGATAAATGTCGAAATAGAAAAGTTAACTCGAGTACTCTTAAATGGATATTTATTAAAATAAAGTTGGATTTTGTAACCAAAAACGTGCGAAATTTCGCCATTTTTATACCCCGATCCATTGAAAAATGGAAATGGGGTATAATAGTTATGTGACAACTGTCCGTCTGTATGCATGAACGCGTCGATCTCAGAGACTATAAGAGCTATAGCAGTAACCAAATTTGGTATCATAGTTGGTGTAGTTCGCGTGCAATACACTAATATACACACCATCCCCCCTCAATCGCAAAAAACGATTTACAGGTGTAATTTTCCACCTATTCTTTTGAAACTCTGAATGTATACTAATGAGCTGACACCTGAT
>JBANCX010001141.1:0-10740 GCA_037040065.1 Dettopsomyia nigrovittata | reverse complement strand
AATATTATGATAAAACTTACTTATGCTGAGCCTCAAGAACACAGGTGAAAAATTACACCTGTTATTCGCATTTTTTTTATTTTGGTCGTTGTGGGCGTGGCATCCAATGCAGTTCGATCAGTTGTCAACTCATTGGTATACATTCAGAGTTTCAAAAGAATAGGTGGAAAATTGCAGCCGTAAATCGTTTTTTTCGATTTAAAGGGGTGGTGTGGGAAATCCAAAAAGAATAAAATATTAGTGTACTGCGCGCAAACTACACCAACTATGATATTAAATTTGGTTACTGTAGCTCTTATAGCTACTAATTTGTCACAAAACTATTATACCCCTTTACCATGTTTCAAATGGATCGGGGTATAAAAAGATACAACTTAGACTTTAAGGTAACTGTTGGGGCTAGGATGAGCTTTTTGATCAGCACTTCTGACCAATGTATGGCCAGCAATTTATTTAATAAAGAATAACACAATTATTGAACTTTTGATTAACTTGTTATTGATCACGAGACAACAAGCGATCCGCTGATAATGCCAATTACGTTAAGCCTACAAGGGCGACGAGTATGAACTTATTATGCACTGCTGCGCTGACAGACGGTCGAGCAGAGCTTTACAAAGTTTTTAACAGAGGCTGTGCCGTGCAGGGCAGTTATACAAAATTAATCGAATATTTACAATTTTCTCCTTCAGCTGTAATGCACTTTTGTATATTAGCGCTTAGCTGAACAGTAACAATAAACAATTTTATTCATTTTTTGTTTTTAAACTTATAATTTGATCTTATTTGTCCTTAAACTATAAACAATAAATTCTGAAAATAGTTTATACGTCACGTCTGCCATCTGTCGTGGCCAAATGAATTGTGTTGCCAACAAAAAAATAAATAAGAAGAAAAATAGCGAAATTCTTGAAACAAACTATTTTGCTTCTTCTATTATTATAATAATATTTTATTCTTTTCAAGGTTCCCTTGGCATTGGCAATGTTTGCAAATTGTTCTTGTAATCTTCGTTTTGACTTCTTTTCGTTTGTTCTTTCCTCTTTCGCGTCATTCAAAGCGTTTCCTTTATTCATACATAAAGAAATGAAATTTCTATTTTCTATTAAATTTCCCTGTTTGATTGCTTTTGCATCAAAGAGAAAGGAAACTAAAAATTTTAATTTGTTTTTTTTTTTTTTTATATTTTCTTCGTATTTTATTTTTTATTTTTATTGTTAGTCTCCTGCAGGGATGCGAATGATCCAATTAATGCCTCAAATTGAAGCAAAATGTTGAAACTTTTTTTTAATGTTTTTCTTTTTCGTATTCTGTGATATATCTTCCCCAACGAATGTATCTCTGTATCTGTATCTTTGACCTACTTGCGGCAAGTTGTAAAAAATTCAATAACAAAAAGCAGAAAAAGGTGAAAAAACAAAAACGGAACCAAATTGATAACGACAGAGAGACACCCAAAAAAATCAAGGCTATAATGCTCTGCAACGATTTTAACTTGATTTGCCCTTCATTTAGGGCCTGATAGTGCAAACGTAATGGGTCAAAGAAGAGGAATACATATGTTTGTAGCCCATTCCATTGTAATTCATTCCATTTTCCATAGACATGGTCTCTTATAAACGATACGTGAGTGCAACCTCTGTATTCCATTCATCGTACCCCAAAAACCCGAACCCAAAAAACCAGAAGGGAAGGCGACCAACCGACCAATCGAGCAACCGACCGACCGACCGTCGATGACACCGCCGTTCGCAATGCGTGTTGCGTACGTGATGCAATCAAAATGTTATTAATAACGCAATAAACTAACCATAATTTTAACCATTAAAATGCACACATTTTGCGCTACGTGCTTTCATAAAAAAATAATACAAAAAAAAAAAAATTGAAGAAAAAACCTCCAAAATGCAAACGCCCGTAACCAAAGAAAAAAACATTTTTCTTCAAAAAACTATCTAAAAAACAACAATTATTAAAAGAATTTAAAGATATAACAATTTATATATATAAAATGGTTTGTCCTGCTGACTGATTGGCAATCAACGCACAGCCAAAACGGTAAGAGCTACAGAGCTGAAATTTTAACACAAGTTACATTTGATAGCGAAAGTGAGCACTAAGAAGCAATTTCCCCAAACTTCAACTCTAAGTGGATCGAAAGGGGGATAATAGCTTGGACCCAACTCTCTTATTTCTAAGGCGATTTCTTTCATATTTGGTTTGTATACACTATTTGAGAAATAAAAGAGTTCCTCATACTCAAAATCTTCAAATTTGTAACTTGAAAACCCTCAAATTTGAAACTCGTTTTATATGTGCCAATGCGAGAGCGAGATAGCAACATCCCCCATTGCTCCATAGGCAATGCGCTCACATGTATAGATAGATTCTGAGAAGAGACAAAGTTACCAATACATACACTTAGTAGCTTACGCTACGCTCTTTGAATGAGCGCAGTGAGGAACAGACAAATTGCGGATAGAAATAGAACAAATAGAAAAAAGAGGCAAAGAGAGCGCTAAGACAAACTCGCTCGCAAGGCACAGCTGACCGGTTACGAAGTACGAGTTACGGGTTAGATAGTACGAGCTACGGAGTACCTTCTATAGATCACGGGTTGGGTGATTCTCTCTTTTCTCTAATTTGCAATTACATTTGTAAAACTTATATTAAATACAGAGAGAGTCTATCCAATTTTCTATAGTTGATATCGGAGATCGAAGCTCCGTGTAACTTGCTAATTATTGATATGTTCAAAAACCGAAAACAATTTTTTTTTTCTAAATATCGGAAAGAAAGTACAAGTTTTTAAGAACATTTCGGTTGATATTTTTGTAGTTTTTAAGGTGCAAATTATTATTATTATTATTGAACCATTTTATTTACTGAGGATGCAACTTAAAAAATGAATATTTTTATAAACCAAAGTTAATTCAATCTTAGAGCTTAAAGATTTTAAGATAAATATTACGTGTTTAATAAAAAAACAAACAGAAGATAAACGAACCAAAACCTAAAACGAACCGTGAAACAAACTAAAGGAAAATATATTTTTCAAAGGTTTACAAATAAATTTTTTTTGTTGTATTTTTGTCATATTTATTAAATATTTAGATATCTGTGCACGGAACAATTGTATTTATAATTAACTTGTATCAATATTATGTATCTGTCAGATACAAATACTTAGATACGACAAGCACATGTCACGGCTATGTGACAAGTTCCATATAATAGTTAAATAGTTAGATAGATACGTGTCTCTGAAATCGAAATAGTACACAAAACGAGGCAAATACACGTGATTTAAAGTTTGAATATAGATATATGTATCTATGAGATACTTTATCTTATATATACAAGTATAGATACATATATTGTATATACTACTCTAATAGCTCGAAACAATGAGCTCAAAAGTTGCTTACATAAGCCAAAGAAAACCAAAAAACTGAAAGGCCCCGAAAATGTTCAAAGGAGAAATCATTTAAAAAAAAACTCAAAAAAAAATAAAAAGCGAAAAAAGTTTTAAAACAAAATGTGAGCGAGCGACCGTTGCGGCTTAGTGCTGCTGCTGATTGGTGATTGTAGCCAAAAAGCACAAAAGTTACAAGATACTTACAACAACAACAATACATACAACAACTGACAACTGTCATAAATATAAGTTGAGCTCAATTTAGCTTTCTCATTTGCATGTCACACAAATTTGTGGTTGACGAGCGAAATGCATTTTAAAGATATATATTTTGGAAAATTCTCTTGAGAATTCAATTAATTAGCTAAATAATTGAATTAACACGTGTTCGTTCGTGTCTGGTCACAATCGTGTTATATATTCCTCTTTAAAGTGAATAATTTTCCAAAAATTTATATGAGAATTAAATGAATTTAATTGTTTTTGTGTATTTTTCAAGTTATTTCCCAAAATTATAATATAAAAATTGTATTTATAGGAACATCTTTCAAACAATTATAAGTTATTTCATAAATGAGTACGATTTATCGATAATAAGATCGATCTATGCATATTCAATATATCGATAGTTATGTATTTTTTAAAGCTAATTGACAATTGGTCACACTGAAAAAAGAACAAAACTAATTAAAGAAAGCTGAAATACCAGAAAACTAGAAAAAAAAACAAAATAAGAAATTAATTGTTTAATAATAATAGAAAAAAAAGGATTTTAAACAAAAAATTGAGTTTATTGATGTAACTTTGGCTTTGTTTCGTTAAAAATATATATTTTTATTGATAATTTATCAAATTTATTCATTTACTGAGCTCAAGGACACAGTTAATAAAAGATAAATAACTAGTGATGGCACGATTAATCATATGATACACAATAATCGATATCGTTTTGTTGCGATTAGCGATTTAATTGTATCGATTAATGGGCTGCGATTAATATGATGGTTCGATTATTCACAAAAACAATCGCATTGTCGCCTGCAAGTATGCATTCCTCATTGGGACGCCAGTGCCATCAGAGCGATTGTTCTCTAAGGCGGGCGCAACTGCCACGGAAAAATGAAACAAGCTAAGCAACCCAGCGCCTGTTGAAGCTATTGTTCCTCAATTCTAGATTATCTAAATAAAAATTAGAATTTTATTTATGTTGCTGCAAATATTCGTCTAATTATTGGTGTTAAATTGGTGTTTTTTGGGTGACAATTTCATATGCGAAATATGTTAAAATTGTAGGTATAATGAAGTGATTAAAATCATTTGATTAATCGCGATTAATGATCGCAACGTTGCGATTAATCATATGATGCAGTAATCGATTAAGAAAGCTCGCCTCGCTTAAGAAAACAATGATCAGGTTGCTTGTCTGAGCTATTTCGGAAAGCTCCAACGCTGTCCTCATCAGCAGACTTTACTATCGAAGGAAGCAGCGATTTGACCATACCATCAATACAACACTAGAACCAGTTGGGAATTCTTTGTGCGTGTAATGATGACTTAACCAAAGGGCACATAAAATGCAAAAAGTTTTGACATTTTATGCGAATTTTTTTTTTTTTTGGTTTTTTGACTGGCTTGAGGTTAAAATGAAAATCTTTTTCGATGTTCTGATCAATATCAAAGGTCTCTGGTTCATATAAATTTAAGATTTCAATTTAATTTTTCTAATTTATATTAAGTTTTAATTGTGAGATTTAACCTTAAGTCAACCTACTGTGTGAACGAATCTATTTCTAAAAATACATTTTTACTCGACGCTCTCATAGCGCCATGTTAGTTGATACAAAATTTTCACCATTTTAACAATTGTTGCCAAGCAGCGATGCGCGATGCACTGAAAAAAACAATTTTCAAACAAGAGAAGCGCGAAAATTGTGATTGTTGCTGCTGCTGTTGCGGCTGCGGCTGATGTTGTGCGGCCATTGCCGTGAAATTTGTGTGAATAAAACTAATAACAACAACAACAACAACAATGAGCAACCACAAGCCAACAGCAACAGGCAACAGCATTAAACGTTAATAGCACTTGACAAGGTAAAGCGAGCCGGTAAAGCTTTTCACTTCAAGCTCTGCAAACTATGCCTATATTAAGCGTATTTAGCGGGGCAAAGAAGCGAAACTCTTAGTTGCTGTTGTTGTTGCTGTAGCGCTGGCCGTGAAACTATTGCCGTGCAGCAGCAGCATCAACAGCAGCAACGCGCGTCACATTGGGCATTGCCTTCAGCTTCAGCGGCGGCAATGGACAAATGCGTGTTTGCTGCTTTTATTTATTGTTTCAACTCGAGCTATGTTTTCATACCAACAATAGTTTGTTGTTGGCTCATTGCCAGAAATACAGCTTAAAGTTTCTTTCGTCTTCTTCTTCCCTGACTGATGCTCTCCCAACG
This sequence comes from Dettopsomyia nigrovittata, assembly GCA_037040065.1. Lineage (NCBI taxonomy): Eukaryota > Metazoa > Arthropoda > Insecta > Diptera > Drosophilidae > Dettopsomyia > Dettopsomyia nigrovittata. Next base: position 4,878 of record JBANCX010001141.1, on the reverse strand, counting down.
CATCTTGTGTTGTTAGCTCATTTGTTCGAATTGAAATCTAAAGAGATCATCATAAACAACTAAGGAAGGTCTAGACGAGTGTGCTCAACTACCAGATACCCCGATTCAAGTGCAGCTGCTAGCTTGACCAACTTGTTTGCTTTATAAAACCTGCAATTTTGATCCGATTGATAAAAAATTGATACTGTAGATCAATATAACGATAAGAATTAGCTATACAGAGTCTCAATGTTACCGATGAAAAATTAGACCTGTTATTCGAAATTTTTGATTTTAGGCGTTATGGGCGTGGCAGTCAAAATATTTTGATGCAGAACGATCAGGCGTAAGTTCAATAGTATATGTAGCAAATTTCAAGACTACAGGTAAAAAATTCCACCTGTAAATCGTTTTTTTGATGACGGTGCAATTGAAATGGCAAAAATATATAGAGTCGAAGATGTCTCCTTATGCCATACATTGTTACAAAACTATTATACCTCATATACCTCAAAAAAATGTTCATCTCTTGCTCAGTAGCGCGCTACGCCCTTAAAAAGGTTACCAACTGTCCCCATGTCAAAAAAATTTTTTTGACATGACATGACGTGTATACAGCTTCAATTGATTTATGGGTTGGATTTAAACAAAATATATGTATATCGATAGGCTTTTTAACTTTGTTTTCTGTCTTTTATCTACAATTTTTGAAATAACATTTGTCTTGAATATTTGTTACAATTTCACTTAAATTCGTGTCGATAGAAACAACATTTATTACGATCCCCAAAAAAATTACCAAATATTCATCATTTTGACATTTGAATGATAAATTAGGTTTTATAGAGGTACAAAATGTATAGAATTCTGACGCAAATGTGATTTTCTTTCATATAAATTGACATTAAGTACTTTTTTTCATTATAATAAAAAGGTTTCCATCAAAAAATTACTAAAAATTGTTAACAAAATACTTTAAAATCTTCAAGAACTGCTTTTAATTGATAATTTTTTTCTGTTTCTTTTGTCTACTTACAGGTATGTTTCAAGGTTTTTTATGTCTTTTAATTCAATTTCGTGAGTATATTTATAAAACGAAGAAGAAGAAGTCGTACGGCAAACCTGAAACCTGATCAGTGATCACTTCTTACGATACACTTAAATGAAATCGACCCATTTAAACAAATGCAATTATTCAACTCTGGAATCCTCCAGCTTAAGCATCGATACCATCCATCCATCCATCCAGCCAGCCAGCCAGCCCTACAAGGTTTTTCAACAAAAAAACATTATTTTCTTCTTCTTCTGGTTACCCTATAATAATTGGTTAAACTGATAAAAAGAGAAATGAATTTGGTCTAAATAAGGTGTTAACCTTTATATAATAAGTGTAATTTAACATTTTTTCTTCATTTTTCGTTTTTGTTGAAGTTAAGCAATAGCTGAGTATCTCATAGTCGGTCGTTAACTATTGTGTGCTCCCAATTTTTGCCGAAATTTGTTTTATTTTTTTATTTTGTCGGTGCTTGCCTCGTGCGTGCCCCAAATTCCGACCCAAAGTTGTAAAGTGAGAGAGAGAGAGCGCGCGTGAGAGAGTTGGAGGGTATTGAAGTGTGTGTGTTAAATCGGCGTGTCGAAAGCGAGGCCTAGTTAGTAAGTAGCTCTAGTTGGGCATGGTCAGTAATAAAAAATATATATTTTTGTTCATCTATTAACGAGTATTAATCACGACTGACTGACTGATTGACTGATCGATGATTGGCAATCATATAGGATAACCTAAACGGTAAGAGCTAATCAACTGCTTACTTTTTTTTACACACGTTTTGTTTGTTGGTGAAAGTATGCCGAACTCCAACTCGAAATGGGAGCACACTGGATGGGTTTGAAAGCATTTTCCATCTCCAAATCTATAATTTTCCCATCGATTTTAATGATTTTCGTCTATTTTTGAAGTACGAAATAGAAGTTTATTAAAATTTTCAACATTTTTACTTGTCAGCCCGACTTGGCGCAAGTTTGGGGTCAAAGGAATGCAATTCATTATACTTTTAACTAACTTGTTTATCCATTGATTTCATTCAAATTTCGTATTTTTCTCATATTTTTAGATTGAAACAAATTAAATTCAAACAATAAATGATATTTAACCTATAACTCTCTTATTTCTTGAGCGATTTCTATGAAATTTCTTTACTTTACTCTATTTAAGTAATACAAAATACAAGTTTTCGAAGATTTTAGAAAATATTACTTGAGGATCGAGTGAAAGGCAACTTAACGTCAAAGATTTTACTTATTTCTCAAGCGATTTCAATCAAATTTCGTCTATTTACCCATCTCTAAGAAATCCACTGAGATGGGGGCAAATTGGAGTCAAAGGATGAATCTTATTGTACCTATAACTCTCTTATTTCTCGAGCGATTTCTATGAAATTTCTTTACTTTACTCTATTTAAATAATACAAAATACAAGTTTTCAAAGATTTTAGAAAATATTACTTGAGGATCGAGTGAAAGGCAACTTAACGTCAAAGATTTTACTTATTTCTCAAGCGATTTCTATAAAATTTCTTTACTTTACTCTATTTAAGTTATAACATAACAAATTACGAGTTTTCCTGAATTGTACAAAGTATTAGTGAATGCAACTTGAGGTCAAAGGATAAATTAATCGATTTTAATCAAATTTCGTCTGTTTACTCTATTTACGAAATATAAGTTTCACAGATTTTGCTTATAAGCTGAGATGGGGGTCAATTGGAGTTATAAAATGAATCTTATTTTACATATAACTCTGTTATTTCTCAAGCGATTTTGTTCAAGTTAGTTAAGTGTTCTCTAAGATACAAAATGTAAAAGTTTTTTTTAGTTTTTTTTCAAGTTTACCTAAAAACTTAGTCGGGCAGATCAATTATTTATTAAATTTAATTATTTAATTTAATTTTTATGTCAAAATGTAATAATGCAAATTTCTATCGATGCACCGGGTGCGCAATCTCAGTCTCGTATTAACTAAAAATGTATAATTCTCTTTAAAAAATAATTGAAAAAACGCTCTCGCGCCTAAGTGCGTTTTTCTCGCGTTTAAAAACGCGCTCAAAAGCGTTTGTATTAACCTACGGATGTGCAGACTTTCGATTTTGTTGCATTGTTGTTATTATTATGATTATATTGTTATTATTATTATTATTATTGTTAACTGAGCCTACGGCCGTTTGCTCAACGCTAGCGTTTTGCGGCTTTCCAAAAAAAAAAAAAAAAAAAGTAAATAAAAAATTAAAATAAAAGTAAAAAAACGCTCAACAGTTTCACTTGAGGGAAATCGCAGCTCGCTCCCAAAGACGCCGCGACGTCGTTGCGCAGGCTGCGCGCTATGACATAACTGACGCTGACGCTGACGTCGTTGTCGCTGTGGCCGTCGCCGACGCAGTCACTGTGGAAAGTTGAAACACAAATTTGGTTTTTTTTTTGTTCAGCTTTTTTTTTTTTTTTTTTTTTTTGATTTTGACTTTTGCAATATAAGAAAAACTCTCAGCGAAGTTATCGGGAGCAGCAGAGATAAAAATGTAACTTTTATTGTGAAATCAGAAAAAAAAAATACCGAAAAAATACCAACAAAAAAAAAACAGTTTTGAAAGTAATTTATTTATAAAAATATACAGAAAAATACCAAAAAATACCAAAAAAAAAAAAAAAGTTTTTTATAAAAATGCTAAAAAAAATTCTCAAAAAAATACTCCAAAAATATAAAAAAAATACTGAAAGAAACCAACAAAAAAACAGCTTTTGTAAAAAAAAATACTCAAAAAATACTAAAAAAATACCAAAAAAAACAGTTTTTGAAAGTAATTTATTTATATAAATACTAAAAAAAAAATACTGAAAAATACAAAAAAAAAATACTGAAAAAATACTAAAATAAAAAAACAGATTTTATAAGTTAATTATTTATATAAATACTAAAAAAATACTCAAAATATACCAAAAAAATACTGAAAAAATACTAAAATAAAAAAAATACGTTTTTGAAAGTAATTTATTTCTAAATATAGCTAAAAATCGGCTTAAAGTCAAAAAAAAAATTAAGCTAAATACAGTTGACAGTTTGGAGATCATTTTTTTGTTGTTAAACTTTCATTTAAATGACGATATCGTCGCCCAAAGACAGTATTAAAAGTATCTTATGGATAGATGATGGTCTATGTATGATGATGATGAATCAATGGATCAAGTCACATCAATGGCAAAAGTTTTGCGAGCATTTTCATAATAATAATGATAATGCTAATGCTAATGATAATAATCACTTAATTTGAGTCTACTAATTTGTGTAATATAGACAGACGTCCATAGATGGATCATCGTTATAGAGACATGTAATACGACTATTTAATGACTTTCTCACAGCGCGCAAACACATGAAAAAATGAAAGGTGATCTGCTTTGATTTTAGCTTTTTTTTTAGCGTGTTTTTTCTACATCGTTTCGCTTTTCTCTTTCATTGAATTCCAATTCCAATTTTTATGCAAAACAATGAGCATTATGAATGATTTTTAAATCCCTCCTTCGTCAAATGTATCTCTAACTTGTCTTATAGGGTCGCTCCCCGCCATTGTTTGGGGCCAATTTTAGGCTTTCCAAGTTGGCATTTTGAGTGGGGGGAATAAAGATTTTTCAAAAAATGCTTTTTTCAGGTCATATCACACTCAATGTGTGCGTGTGTGTGTGTGTGTGTGGGGGGAGGAGGGTTCCCTGACTTTTGTTGACCCGAAACCCAAAAACATTTTTATACCCCGATCCATATGAAAAATGTATGGAAATGTATGAACGCGTCGATCTCAGAGACTATAAGAGCTATAGTAACCAAATTTGGTATCATAGTTGGTGTAGTTCGCG
>JBANCX010001140.1:0-10748 GCA_037040065.1 Dettopsomyia nigrovittata | reverse complement strand
GCGCTCGCGGCAGAGCGCCGAATCCAAAGAGTTCGTATTATTACTAAGATATATGATTTATTTATTATCTTATAATAATTTTCTTTTATATTTTTTTCGAATTAAAGGTTTGAAAAAACAACAGAAATCCATTTCTTCATGCAATTTGGGCGCAACATTTAATGTCATTTCGTCTATTAAGAATCCAGGGCGTGGCACATTATTTCGCATGTATTTCGATCGTGGGGACTTACCCATTAAAATGGAATATCTATGTGGCGGTGATAAAATTGGATGGACGGTGAGTATTAAAGATGATTAAGTATGAAATCTGGAAACTATTAACTTGAATAAAAACAAAAAATCGGGTATAAATATAGATAAAGAGGTCTGAAGACTATAAAATATAGGACGAGTATAGGTCCAATATAGGTCTAAATAGGTCTAGTCTGAAGACTATAAAATATAGGTCCAATATAGGTCTGAATAGGTCTAAATAGGTCTGAAGAGTATAAAATATAGGACGAATATAGGTCGAATAGGTCTAGTCTGAAGACTATAAAATATAGGTCCAATATAGGTCTGAATAGGTCTGAAGACTATAAAATATAGGACAAATATAGGTCTGAATAGGTCTAAATAAGTCTGAAGACTATAAAATATAGGTCCAATATAGGTCTGAATAGGTCTAGTCTGAAGACTATAAAATATAGGTCCAATATAGGTCTGAATAGGTTTAAATAGGTCTGAAGAGTATAAAATATAGGACGAATATAGGTCGAATATAGGTCTGAATAGTTATAAGGTTATAGATATATATTTTCAGTTGTTCATTTTCCCAAAAAGAGTTAAAAAAATGCATGAAATCGATGTCATTCCATTGACAAAAACTAGCCAATCCTCTTAAAATCTCATTAAAAACTTCAAATTTTCTAACTTAAAGTTCACAACTTTACCTTGATAAATAATAAAAATCGATTTTCTTAATTCTAGGTAATTAGCTTAATTATGATTATGGGGTAACACCATATGTATTGTGTGATTGCATGAACTTTGACCTGTATATGAAAATGTATTTTATGACAACTAATTGACTATACGATTTAGCCTTATTCCAAGTTCCATTCAATGTACACCTGCGTGTTCAATTATTTTGAAGTGTTGTGCCGTGGTGGTAACACCCAAAAAAGAACTCCGTATATATGTATACAATATTGCCATTGTCTATATCCGGAATCAGTGCCAAACAAACGGACTGACTCCGGTATAAAAATATAAAAAGAGAACATCATGACGTCCAGGTGTCAAGCAGTCAGTCAGAAAGGAAACACAAAATATATATAAATATTGGGAACACTTTTTTGTTGTTGTTGATAGCATGGTTGGGTTTAGGGATACTCCTACTTTGTGCTCAATGCCATAAGCTTATGGAGCTCTTGTACGATTTGATTTATTATTATTTTTATTATATTATATATTTGGTCTGAGACTGAAGTGGGTGCGTTTGTTTATATAGCCATGAAGAGACAGAAGAGACATTCTGACAGCTCATTTACATATGTGAGTGACACTATAATATTTTTCTGTTTCTGCGTCATATGCGAAAAAGAGTTCCAAAGTTCCAAGGTCACAGATCAAAAAATGAAAAACAAAAGGTTACAGCGTTGCTTTGACACGATTTAAAACAAAGCAAAAGAAGAAAAACAATGAAATGCAAATAGATAAAGACAATAAAAACGAAGTTCGAAGAACGACGTTGTATGAAAATACAAAGATTTATGACAAATAGATAAAAGAAAATGCTTCAAATGACTCTATAACAAAAAAATACTAAAATTGCGTCTTAAAAAAGAAAGAATAAAAAATCAATAGAAAATAAACTAAAAAAGGATTTTATATAAATAAAATAATTAAGATCAAAAACTGAGCTTGAGCCCGCTAAATAAATACATTTAAAACATGAAGAAATCGCTAAGATGTAAGAGAGCCTTATATAATGCTGTTATCGTACCTACCTGGAAATATGGTATTCAAGTTTGGGGTATGGCAAAGTGCAAAGTGCAAACCTTGCAAAATAAGGTACTAAGACGCATAACTGGATGTGACTGGTATGTTAGTGGCCGCACCTCAAATTAGAAACAGTTGAACTCCAAATAAACAGGCATACAAGTCGATACAATGAGAGGCTGGTAGCCCATAAAAATATATTGGCAAGACCGCTGGCTCAAGTCAGAACAATTAACAGACTCCAACGGAGGCAATACCTTACACTTTTTTATCGGATTAAAGTTTCCCCTTATAATTCAGTAGTTTTTTTATACTTTTGTTTGGTGTCCCCCCTTATTGTAAGTTCCTAGCAATGTTATAGTTTTTTAAGATAACTGATAACAAAAAATCAACGAAATAATTGAATTAACGTAAACTTACATAAAAGTATGCTATAGAAAATTAACAGAGAATTGTTAAATTTAAAAAAAGAGTTTATTTAGTTATGAAAAATGTGTTTTATTAAATTGTCATAAACTCTGCAACAAATTGTAATCAAAAACATACTAAAAAACGACGCAAAAAAGAGAGTTTCCTTCAGAAACTACAAATTTCTATACAAATTTCAACTAATTTACGAATTTCTAGAATATTTCGTTTAATAAAGTACAAATGTCTGTATTTTGCATATATGTATATTTGTGTAACTTTCCATTGACAAGCTAAACAAAACACACAAAACAAACAAAATGCATCTTAATAGAAATCAGTAAAACAACAAAATAGAAAGAAAGAAAGTAGGAAAGTAACTTAACAAGCATCGCGTGCAAATTTACACCTAACACCCAACACAACAAGCTAAAGCGAAACAATCGGCACTACGAACATAACCTAACATTTGCCCGAACTGTCAATAACTTTTGGTATTTCTTCTTCTTTGTTTTGCAGGTGGACATTGACAAGCTGGACTACAGCCTCTATTTGCCATTGTTCTTTGATGGTTTAGCTGAACCGAAACATCCATATAAGACGTATGCACGTCAGGGTGTCAGCGATTTATTGCAAGCGGGCGGAGAGAAAATTCATCCAGTAGTGCCGCAATTAATATTACCATTAAAGAGTGAGTACCTGTCTGTGACAGGTTTTTCTTGCACGCAAATGTCTAGCTTTAATTTGCACTTTTCGATTTGTTTTTTGGCTTTTTTTTTTGTATAGACGCATTGAGCACCCGAAATTTGGAGGTTATGTGCACGACATTGAAAATTATCCAACAGTTGGTAATGGCCTCGGATATGGTTGGACCAGCATTGGTGCCATTCTATAGACAACTGTTGCCCATGTTCAATGCGTTCAAAGTGAAAAATTGTAAGTAAACGAGTAGAAAATATATATAATTTCTCAATTTAAAATTATGTTTCTTTTACTGGTTCCAGTGAACTGCGGCGATGAGATCGATTATGCGCAAAAGAATAATTTAAATTTAGGTGATTTAATAGATGAAACATTGCAGGTGCTGGAGCTGCATGGCGGCGAGGATGCGTTTATTAATATTAAATATATGGTACCAACCTATGAATCATGCTATTTAAACTGAAAACAAACAAAGAAAGAGCTTTCCTTTTGTCTTATATGCTTTATATATATATATATATGTATATTTATTTATATGTTTGTCACGCGTATTTATTGAATTTTACATAGATGCGAATGAATGTTCAACAACTTTTTTATTTTTGAATTTACAATATATCATGTTAAGAGAGAAATATCCATTTTTTTTTGCTATAATCTTTTGGTACAGCTCATCTAGGGTGAGTATATAGTATGTGTGTATGTATGTGTGTGTCTAGTATATAATATTAAGAGATTATATAGGTTTGTGTATATATATATATATATATATTTAAAATGTTCCGTGTTCTTTGTGCTTTGTTTTTAAGCACAATGGCCAATAACTTAATTCAGTTAGTTGGCAAATGCAGGGCGCAACAGCTTACATATAAACTATATAAAAAAGGAGAAAAAATTGATTATTATTCAAATAATTATAAATAATTGATTTATCAAAGTACTTACAGCTGTTGCGCACCTAAAAATTCTTTAACATTTTGGTGGTACAAATTCGTTCTTCTTGATATTGTGTGGAGAATAACGATTGTACCAACCCCATATGGAATTCATCAATTTATCGTTATATTTCACTGGCATATATTCGTGTTCTATGAAATGAGAAAAAGAAATTTGAAAACAAAAATTAATAAAATAAAATGATTTAATGCTTGCGCATCCTTTGAATTCGGGTACATTTATCAAAACTATATTCTTATGGTCAATTATGGATTTCTTATGTTCAATTCATGATTATTTGTTTAATTTTTTGTTGTTCTTTGGTTTATTTTTATTTTTATCTATAAAAAGAAGGCTTTCATTAAAAAGAAATTTCATTTCTAACCTATAATTGCAACCGTTCAAGTATCTTCTTATGGAGTTATAAGAGTTTATATTTAATTTTTGTTCACTTACGTGTATTATTATTATCAATTTTATCAGCATTGCTTGCGGTCTGGAATCGTGTTAAAATAATATCGTTCGCATGGAACTGTTCGCGTAACTTGCACGCAGCAAAGGCTCCCTGTGGCAATGCCATATCGACTACAAGAAATGGAGCGAGAAAAAAACAGAAAAAAAAAAATTTATATTTTTTTTTTGGATTTTCTTTGTTTTTTTGTGTGTTTTTTGTGTTGACTTACTGTTCAAATTCAGATTATTAAGTAAAAACAAAAGCTGTGCGAGCTGCAGGTTGCTGGGATTGAACACTCTGTACCAGAATGTAGTCAAACGTTGACTAATCTTTTTAGGATTTTCGGGTAAATGCAGCAGCACCATTCAAAGGCGCAAAATACAAAAGTTCTAAATTCGTTTACTTTTCCCGGCAAAGACGAGAAAATTATTTATTTTATACGTAAAATACGAAATATATTTGATAGGTTATGTTATATTAAGGAAAATCGCGCACTTTTTTGTTTACTTTGTTATTAATTAGTTTTTATGGCATTTGCCACGATATTATTGATTTGTTGTTTTTATAGATTTTCGTAAGAGAGCACTCGACATAGAGAGAGAGAGAGAGAGAGAGACACAATTAGTAGTTGTTGCACTGAATAGGTTCAAAACTGAACTGACTCTCAGGCGCTGTTTGGTATGGAATTTATAGGGCCACAGACAACGCGCAGCTGTTTGCTGTGATAAGCGAGAGACAGAGATCACTTTTGCCGCCATTTTGTTTAGACCTGTATGCACGTACGTACTATATATGTATGTGTGTGTGTCTGTGTGTGTGTGGGATTGTTAATTTTTCTTTTTTTATTATTATTTTTTGCTTGTTGTAGTTTTTCAATAAGCATTTGAACCCATCTGATTGAAGATCGCCCTCGACCCGATTGTCACATGGAACGGGAGGAGACAAAGTTAAAACTGATAGACTGATAGACTATGTAATGCGGCATTGGTCTAAATGATTGTTGATAACAAAGAATAATCGATTAAAAAATTATTTGAATTTTTTTTGTTGTTGTTTATAATCAATCATTTGATCGCACAATCAAATAAAATTGCGCAGTTATTGAGGCAAAAGAATAAACTTAAATTTTTAATCAAACTACCACTCAACTCAAACATATCCGGGCAAACTTAAGGCCCAAAGATCACAACTTACTAGGCCATTAACATGGCAGCCCATGCCAGCGATCTGTACTATCTGTATATATAATTCTAAGTTCATGTGAAGTCAATACTTGTTCCACTGGTTTGAACCGGTTAGCAGCGCCATTTGCAAAAGTATCGACGTTATTTTTTAATGAGAGGACACTTATATAAATAGGTTTAGTATAATATAGTAATAAAATTTAATACTAACTACGTACCTGCTGATGCATTAACTGACCTTTTTAAAGTACAAAAGTGAACGAATTATAATCGATGTCTTTATAGTAAAGGTGCATCAGTGAAATACTTAATTATTTTATTTTGTTTATGAATAAAAAACCAAGAAAAAACATCAAAACAAATTATTGTTTAGTTCAATTTGCTGGTCACATGCAAACTATCGTCTAATCGATTGACGATAAAAAGCATTGACGTGTATCGTTTTAATAATCGATATGTTTAAAATACAAGAGCTAGAATTCTGCTTGAATACAAAATTTAATTATATTATTGTGTTTATAAATTAGAAAACCTTGAAAGTTATTATTATTTACTTCAATTTGCAGTTGAAAAGCAGTTTATAGTCTAATCGATAAATCGATACTAAGCATTGGCGTGTATCGTTTTAATAATCGATATGTTTAAAATACAAGAGCTAGAATTCTGCTTAAATAACATATTTAATTATATTATTGTTTTTATAAATTAGAAAACCTTGAAAGTTATTATTATTTACTTCAATTTGCAGTTGAAAAGCAGTCTAATCGATAAATCGATACTAAGCATTGGCGTGTATCGTTTTAATAATCGATATATTTACAGAACTAGTAGGAACTAAGGAATATGATTAAATAAAAAATATTATTTATTATTTAGTTTATAAATAAAAAAAGAAATTAATCATATTATTATATACAACAATTTACTGGTCAAACGTTAATGTTAATCGATATCGTTATTAAAAATCCATACATTTCCAACACTAGTTTGCTTAAATAAAAAATTGAATTTTATTATTCAGTTAATCAATTAAAAAAACTCATAAAACATCAAATAAAATGATTATTTTGTTCAATTGGCTGGTCAAAAGCAGCCGATCGTCTAATCGATAAAACAGCATCGATAATGGTCAAATGCATGCTCTCGTCTAATCGATAAAGCATCTTCGATAGTTCATTTGTGCAAATCGGTACATGTACAACGCTAGTATGCTTAAATAAAAAATTTAATTATATTATTAAGTTTATAGATAAAAAAACTCAAAAAACATTAAATCAATTAAATCGCTGGTCAAATGCAGTTTATCGTCGAATCGATACGACAGCATCGATAATCGATTATAAGCAACCGCATGTATAATCGATATATTCAACTAGATTACAAGCACAACTCATCAAATGCAGTCTATCGTCCCATCGATAAATCGATTAGAAGCAACAGCACTTATCGTTATCAAAAATCGATACATTTACAACACTAGTTAGCAAAGCATTATGCTTGAACTGACCTTAGAAATGTTTACGTTTCGGTTTCAAATTGTTGTTTACTGTGAATACATCATACATATTATCAATTAATTGATTTTATACAATCAGCTTACAATTCAACGTGATGCCTAATATGTCTACACTTAAATATATTATTAATTCAATTGAAAATAAAACTTGTGACTGCTTTGTGTTTACACACACACACACACACACATTGAGTCATAATAAAAGATTAAATATTTGTTCTTCTCTTTCAAACAAGTAGATGGCGCCCGAAAGAGTTAATTTAGTACTAAGCAAGTAGCTTATCAATTAATCAAATGCGATTTATGTTGCTATTTATAACAATGTATGTTATGTTTTAAAGAAGAAATAAACAAATAAAAATTTGTTGTTCTTGTCGAGTTCCATTTTTAAGTTGTAAACATATTGACAATGCAATCTTCTGCTTTAAACTGGGTTGTCTGTTGCCAGGCTCAGCTTTTACATCAATCAATGCAATCAGTGACGCATGTAAAAAAAATGCATTTTTTTAATGTATTTTCTGTTGTTTCTGCTGAATGTTCTAGTGCAAAATTTATATATTTTCGCGCAAATAATAAAATAAATACAAAAGAGGTGCCCAAAAAAATAATAATAAATAAATAAATGAAGACAGAAGCCGGGTGAAATGTCTAGCAATGAGTGCTTGGAAGTCACATAAATGCTGCTGATTTGCTGATTAGAGCAGACAGCGTGTGTTTGAAATATATTCCAACAAAAAAAAAAGAAGACAAATATAACATAGATAGTATGGACTTTAAATTTATACAAGGCTGCTGCTGCTGCTGCTGCTGCTGCTGCTACAGATACTCTCGACAATTTGTTATCAATTATATCAAACAAACAAATTTAAATTGCGCGCGCACATTTGTGCTTCAAACACTTGACAACACTGCCGACTGTTAAATTGTGGAGCAATGCTGTTAAATTGTGGAGCAAAACTGTACACTTACAGTATCGTTATCGTTATCGTTATCTAGTTGGCTGTTCTGTTCGATTGTCAGTCGTTAAGTTGCCAAAATTAGCTAATAACAAAAGAAAAACACAGGAAGTTGTTAATTAAAAAGTTGACCCCGTTTATAAAACAAAATCTCAGACGATAGACAGTAACAACAACATGTCTTGGAAAAAACAATTAAATACACTCGCTAAACCATATTATTGGATGAATATACTATTGGCCGTCTCCTATATATTGGCAAAGAAAACAACATTTATTTGCACGCGACTCTTTCAACAGAAAGACAGCGAAGATGTCTGTGACATGGATAGCCGTGAAGTGGAAATCTTATTCTTTTTATTGATTGTGGTTATGATACGTTCACGTAAAACCGGCAGTGTAACCATGATTAATTATTTATCATCATCTTTCCTCTATACAAAGGTTGCCAATATGATACTCTGGTCCTATGCAGATTTTCGTTATGGTTTGGGCTTTCTGTTGGTCTGTGTGCTGGTTGGCATGCTGTTGCCAGAGCCATCATATCGTGGTCCCGAGCATATAACCTATTTCCGTAATGCACAGGTCTTTGAGGAGGAATTGAATCGGGATAAGGCCACCAGTTGGTTAATATGCTTCTATACTGTCTGGAATCCAAGTTGTGTGAATTTTGCACCAATATTTGCTGAACTCTCGGCTGAATATAATGCGGATCTATTGAAATTTGGTAAAATTGATATTGGACGCTTTCCGGATGTGGCACATAAGCATCGCATATCCGATAGCAGCTTCTCCAAGCAATTGCCAACTGTTATACTGTTCCAGCAGGGCAAAGAAGTGGATCGTCGGCCGTGTGTTGATGCCAAAAATAAATTACAAAAATTCTTTTTCTCTTGCGATAATGTGCGTGCGGCGTTTGGTCTAAATCAACTTTATAAGCTGGCTGTGGAAAAGATGCCCAAACAGGAAGAAACCAAAAAATCTCAATAGTTCAAATGTCATCGATTAATAGTAATAAGCGTTGTTGTACGTGCTAATAACTATATTTTTATTTATTCTTGTTAATTGTTATCATTTACACATTAATTCTTTGTCATTGCACAAAACGTACCAACCAACCAACCAACCAACCAACTAATTAATTAATTAATTAATTAATTAATTAATGCTGCCATTTAGTTTAATTCATTTCGGCTTATATACAATTTATTTTGTAGCTAAATTAATGTCATAAATTTATAAATTAATAAAAAACCATTTGTAATAATTGTTTGGGAAAAGTCTGTCTATTTGTGTGCTTGTCTTTGATTAATTTAAACTAACATTTCCGTTGTACAATCACTTACTTAACAAACAATTTATATTTAATTAATTTTCTGTTGTTGTTGTCTCGTAATTGTTTAAATTAAATTTAGTCAAAGCAAGCAGTTCATTACAACACTGTTATCGATAAATAACAGCGCTGTTAAACAACATATCAGTATTGGTGCATGTCTTTGCTAAGCGCTTCAAATTTGAAATGCAACGAAAAGTGACCAAATAAAGTATTTATGGTAGGTGTCAAAATAAAAAAATAAATTTATATCGCATGTTAAAGATTAAACTGTTTTAAATCTTTAATAATAGAGCAACTAACGCAACAAAAAAAAAAACATAAAATGACAATACTGCTGTCTGCAGTTAACAATATGAAAAAACAAAACAGAGCGAAAATGGCTTAAAATACAGAACACACAAAATGAACAATGGCTTCCCTGTGTTTCCGGTGCGTTGGCTTTTCAAATAAAAAAAAAAAAAAATCGAGTTGAATGGTTTATTGGCAGTTCACACAACAGCCGACAATGAAATACAAAATAAAAGCAAATCTTTTCTCTTCTGTTCTATACAATATGCATACATACATATGTACTATGTACGTATAAATGCACAAATACAAAGAACGTAGAGAGAGAGAGAGAGCGAGACAGAGCTGGCCAGGCCAGAAAGAAAGTGTGCGACACAAACAAGCAACGTGCTTTGCTTTTTGTGATTATTATTGTATTTGTATATAGGCAGGTTGGTTATATTCAATGAAATAACATGGAAATGGCCATTATTTTGTATTGTTTGGCCATAATATGATTGTTGCCTACCATCATCATCATCTGTGTTTGTTATATTTGTATACAAAAATATATTACGTATACGTATGTAGTACATGTTTAAAATTAGGTTACTTTTAAGTATTACAACTGAAAATCATTTTACTATTAAAATAATGAGCATTTGACGCATGTTTGCTTGATTAAAGGCAACAACAACAGCAGCGCCCTCTAACGGCCAGTTATTGTCAAAGGAAAAAATCCAATAAGCAGCTCCTTGACAACAACAACAACAGCGACAACAAATTGTATTGTTGTCGCCATTTTTACCTTCGTTTTCCATTTATTTGCAGCAACCAGAGCGTTGGTCACATTGAATTGATTTTGAACCATTTTTTTATCGTTGCCTTAAACTAGCTAAAAAGCATATTAGCTATAATATGATGTTTGTTGCGATAGCAGCTTTTTGCTAGCCTTTAAAATAATAACAACACAAGGGTATTTTCACCATATATACTAAATTAG
>JBANCX010001139.1:0-10756 GCA_037040065.1 Dettopsomyia nigrovittata | reverse complement strand
TATATTGTTATATTGATTAGAAAAAAACTATTGATTTGTGTACAGCGTACGATACACAGGAACTTGGATATTTACTTTTGTCTTTGTAGCTCTTATAGTCTCTGAGATGGACGCGTTCATACCTACAGACGAACAAATGGACACGGATGTTGATGCTGATCATAAAAATATAATTTTTATATATCAAGTTTCGTATATTTCGACAAATGCGTCGAGTTGGGCATACTGAGTGGAGTCTTCGCCGAATACACTACCGTTTAATTGCTGCATGCAAGCTTAAGGTATAAAACAGTTCATATGATATAGATTTTAATCATTTTCGTCAGCCACAGACACAATATGGACTTAATAATAATAATGATCGATTGGCAGTCAGTGAGCATTAAATCTACAAAATATTGAGGTGTGAGACGAAGCCTAATGACGAGAAATTATTGTTAATATCATTGAGTCTGAAGAATTGGCTGTTACTTTCCTACAAATAAGAAAATTCAACTTACCGTTTATGTTGACTTGTTCGTTATTGTTAATGTCGTTGTTTTTTTTTTAATTTCTATTATTTTGTTGTTTTTATTGCTTTCTTATTACTTTTCATAAGTTTATATATTCGCATTTTCTCTAATTAAATTTGTTTGTCGTTAGTATCAGTTTTCATTGCTCTTGCTGTTGCTGTTGTAGCTTTTGACCGCCCAGTCAGAAGATGACCGCGCGTCTCTTTCGCGCACTCGACTTTCGCGCAAACAACGAACGCTGTTATTCAATTAAATGTTTTATTTTGTTATTGCTGTCACTTTTGCACACTCTTGTTACTATTGTTAAATATTTTGTTAATAAAATTTTCAAAGTTATTAAATTTGTTTTATAAATTTAATTTTTGTTAAGGCTATGTTATTACAATTGCAATTTGATTTACTTTTTTTGAATTTTTGTATTTTCCATTTATTTCAGATTATTCTTTATTATTTATTTTGTTTTGTTATTTGGGTTATTTTATTTTATGTTAATTTTGTTGATCTAATTTATTTCGATTTTATATTTTGTATGCTAATAATTTAAATGCAATATCCAATTTTTTGTTTATGATATGTATAATTAATTGAAATTTAGTTTCGTAATATATTGGACTCTATTTCAGTCTATTTGAGCAGCTTTGTTTTAAATTATTATATCTAGTTTTAGTTTTATTATAATTTAAATAAAATATTATTGTTTCTTATAATGTAATGTAATAGTTAATAAAAAAAACTATTTAGATTTAATTTATTAATATATTTCCGTCTTAAAAGTTTTGATAACATGTATTTAATCCGTTGAGTATTTTGATGATTTTATTTTTTTCAGTCCATTATGGAGTATTTTCAAACTTTGAGTGCTATAAAAAGAAAGAAAACATGATGAAATATAAATTATTATTTTAAATTTGTTATATATATATATATGTTATATATATATATTTATATAGCTTTAATTAAAAGTTATAACTAAACTATATTCAAACACATTAAAAGTTTATTATCATAATTTATTAAATTTAACAAGCTCAATTGGGAAATTTTGCTCATGGTACGAAAATTAACGATACTGAATACTCCAAAAACCAAGCAATATACATTTTATGCCTGGAAAAATACAGAAAATCCGAAGACCGCGAGAAGGACAGCAGAGTCAAAGTAGGAGGTCCATTGAAAGATCACGAGCAACTAGGCAATTCTCGAAATCTAGAATGGTCCGATAAGCGATAGCATGGAAGTTTAAAAAAGACAGATACTTTTATGACAAATACAATACAAACACTTCAATCAAGAATTTATTAATCTTGGTCACATGTAAAAAAAATAAAAATTGAAATCAATGGGAAAATACTATCTTCCTAAGTGTGACCCAAGGTTTACAAATATATTGCTTAATAAATTAGATTTGGAAACCCATCAAATTTGAGTGAAACGCAAGGAGACTCTATCAAACGAAATGACCATTGATACGTTTTTGTAACTCTTAATCTCCAAATGCGACGCGCTGGTTCTTATCAGGCATTTCTTCAGCCTTCAATACACTTGCTAAACGTACAGCACCCGTGCATCACGCTATCGATCGAGCTATTGATCGAGGCTATTGATCGAGACAACTTGTATCCTGCACCTAACCTCATTAAATCTTATGCGATCAGGCAAAGGTGTAATTCGAACATCGAAAATTTGTGAAGTCGAATAAACTTTGCATTTATTATTTTGGTCGAAACCATGTGACATAACAGTGTGCATCCAAGTTGAGGTGTAGACTGTGCCAGGGCACAACATACTACGTTGATATACCAGAAGGCAGGCATGGAAAACCAACATTCAAGCACAGAATAATACGATCACCTCAACAGATCAATTGGCAACAGGCTTGTCCAATTTGACTGTTCAAACAGCGTTAATTGTGCACTTTCAAATATTGATGCCGACCATAATTGCAAACGTGGTTGACCCTAAAACTAATCTACTCTACTTTTGTATTCGGGATCGACCATCACTTTAGTCACCGAAGCGTTTATTTACTTTATTCAGCGTATTGGAGCACTCCGGGTAGAATCCCGTATATCAGTTCAAAAACTCTCAGCCAACTAATCCGATACAACCTGCTGTTGTTCCAAGATAGGAATACGATCTCACTTCACACACATCATCTATTCCATCTCATCTAGTCAATACAAATACATGGAATGATATAGACGAGTTACCATTGACAGATCCAACACACTCTGACACTTTAACACACTCGGTTCAATCGATGTTCTTATCGGATCTGATCATCTTTGGAGTGTCTAAATTTTAGACTCTAAAAAGGAAATCAAACTACTTATGCCTTGAGAACTCATTTTAAACATTGATGGATCATGCCATTCCGTTGTCGAAAGAGAAATACTCGGTTAAAGACATCATGGTGAGCTTGATTTGGATGGAATTGTGGTCATTTATGGAATTCAATATTAGTGCACCTAGTAAGTTCTTAATCGATAAATTTGTTGTGGAGCGCCGCCATTAAACAAGTGTACTCTAGTTTCAGCGCTCACACGCCCGTGTATCTCAAACGAAATTTTTTACGCGCTTCTGTGTTAAAAGGACAGTATAGCGATATTATAGAAGATTATAGAGAAGAAGTCATTTAGAGATGATCGAGCACGGGGAAGTAGACGATGAAACACTACGAGTTCGACCAGCAAAATTCGAGTGGTGTTTTGTAGTGACATCGAGAAGATAGTTCAAGACAAAAATAAAAGTGAGTCATACGGATTATCACGTATTGTCTGGCGTAAAAACTAAAACGAAGCTCCTCGACACTATCGTTCATTGACAGTCACCTAAGGATTAGCACCGACTCCCTTTATCGTTGCACGCGTATTAAGAAATTGTTGAGGACAATCGCCAGCGACTGATATGTGGACGATATCTTAATAGGATCTCATTCAATACAGGGGCTTTTCGACGACAAGGAAGAAATGATACGTTTATTAGTGGAGACCAATTTTAGTAACTGCAAATGGAGCTCGAACCGTAAGACTTTAATGGACAATCTGGATGAGCACCTAACTAAAGGTCTATTTTTGCGCTATTAAGTCCTGCCAGATAAACTAAACCACGCCGACAACAAACATATCAAACAGGAAAGATTTGACAATGGAAGCCAGACCAGGTTTTGACTAAGCTACGAGAAGCGAGATATGTATATCATTTTTCAGAATAAGAAGCGTAAGGTATTTTCCAGAGAGTATAACGCAGCCTGTAAAAGACTCCCATGTCCTGGTAGATCCAGGTTACTAAGATTAACATTATTTTATTTAGGACTCAAAGGGATTGCTGCGCATTGGAGGGCGTACTGAAAGATCGCAGCTGCACTTTATATTTAAATATCCTATTCGTGTATCAAAAGAGTCGCCTCCTGCAACATTGCTGATTCGATATTATCAACTCGTTCATCTGTACGGTATTGGATACTGGTAGGCCGCAACTTGATTCGAAAGGATGTTTATCACTGCAAACAGTGCTTTTTACTACAGAGTCGCACAACGGGACGATACTGGCTGATCTACCAACCGCCTGAGTACAACAGAATCCTTGTTTTCATCATACTGGCTTAGATTATGTTGAGCCCATCACTATCAGAAAAGGAAAGGGACAGACGCTCAGAATCGGAAAGGCGTGGTTTGCCATTTGTACACATTTAAGTTGTCAGAAATCTAACTCCCAAAGCTTTCATTGCAGCATTCAAACGTTTCAGCACTCGTAATGATACCACGTTTCATGGAGCTAAACGAGATCAACGCGTCATTTTGGAGGTCTGTGGGAAGCAGGGGAGGATCGGCTGTAAGTTTTAAAGTATTGGCAGATTGGAGCAATTTCAAATTCAAATTCCCATTGCATCCTTCCAGTGATATCAACTTTGATCCTCTAACCACGGCTCATTTTTTGGTTGGTAAACCGTACGGTTTACGGTTCTTAATCGCAACCGTCATTCTTGGATGTTAAGTCAAGTTGATTGCATCGGCTGGATCCAGTTAGAGGGTATGGTGCGGGACTAGCATCACAAGTATCTCCCATCTCTTTGAGAACGCAGCAAATGGCACGTGGAAATAACAAGCATCCTATGTAGTTGGCATAATGGTGGTTTTTAAAGACTTTAATCTACCGCTGTCGAAAGGGGCGGTAGGACGTATCACCTTTTTGAAGTAATGTTATGTTCAAAAGGGCCCGTTAGGCAATTCCTTAAGAAGAATAAAGAAGGGAAGAAGTTAATTGAATTGTAATAAAAATTTGGCAACTTTAAGTGCATCGTGTAATATTTTTTGGCAGGGAAAAAACTTGGAATGAAGTCAAAAAGATTAATACACATCTTTGAGCCTTCATTATTATCAACATTGTTATAAACCATTTGAACTCAATTTTCACAAAATTGGCAAAACCTAAGAATCTCATAAGCTTTAATTTCTTCAATAGAGTTGTATTATTTTCAAACGAAATCGAAAAAGAAATAGAAAATTTAGTGGTACAATGTAATATACCATTTAAGCCCAATTAGAAACCTTATTAAATTTATTGATTTTTAAATAAATCGGGTTTTTTTGCGGAAGAGAATCTTTAATTAATTTAATTTAATTTCTGTAAAAATCAATTTTAAAAGAAATAGAAGCTTTAATTATACATTTTGACTAACCCTATGAATTCAATTAATTTTAAACGAAATGAAAAGACAAGTAGAATTGTAAATGTTATTTATTTTCTCAACTCAATAAGCCATTTTAGTGAAATTGCCAAAATTTGTAAATAGCGAATATTTTTTTTCCTTATGAGAAAACATGAATCAAGTTTTATTGAAAACTGTTAAACCTTATGGCCCAATTGGGTAGCTTAGCGTAATTGGTTAAGCCTGAGAATCTCGTAGGATTTTTTTTATAATATCATCAAACCAATTTTTTAACGAAATCGACGAAATTGAAATAGAAGAATTAGAGAAAATTGTTTATACCTTGTATTCAATTGGGAAGCTCATCAGTATCTGAATATCTTGTAGTTATTTACAGTCCAATTTATTTGAAAATAGAAAAGTGGAATTATGGATTCGTGAAAATGTATTTAACAGGTCGAAGGAAACATCTTAGCAGATGCGCGATATTTGTACGAATTGTTAGTTCACATGTATTTGTCAATCTAATTTTATCAGGATCGGAACAAAAACATGGTTCGTAGAGCAATTTGCTTATTTATCACCCGTAAATCAACAGCGCATATATACATTCAAATTTGTACATATTTTATTTATTTATTAATATTTTTTGCGACTAGTGCTGCCAATGTTATATAAATAAATCAAAAGCAATTAACTTAAGATTTAAATAAAATATAATTAATTAATTTAAAAGAACGACACGGGCGTGGGGGCAGATTTGTTTGGTATCCGGCCAGCTATGCTCACAACGCAGAGCTAAGAATTGTTATTTATACATATGTATATCTAATCACTAAGAATTTGAAAAAGAAAAAGTAAGGTTAAGGGAGAAAAAAATTAAAAATTAATCAAATTAATAATAAAGATATGGAATAACTCAAACTTGGAAGGGGATTTACTAGCCCGACAACTGTGCCCCGACTCCCAACACATTTACTTTGATATGATCTGAAAGATTGTCTAATAATAAAAAAAAGGCCCGGTGGGGGAAGATTAGTTGCCGGTTTCCCGCCCGGCAGCTATGACCCAGTTCATAGCGCTAATAGTCAGAGATTCTACGTAGTTGGGATAAAATTCGAGAATTATTACAAAAAGAGAGACTTCTCCAAAGATGACCATAAAAATGTTATTATAATTTACAGAAAATATCCTTAAACTGTAATGCTCAGCGGTATTCATTTGCGCAAATAGGTGTCGAAATTTGAAGATAGAGTCTAGATGGCCTGTAAAAGACTGAAAAATTAAGTCTTAAAAGATCTGGGGAATCTTAAGTACTAGTTTATGTAGAAAGACGACACCAGCAAATATTCAACGCTGCGATAAAGAAAGTAGGTTATTAATCAGTAGCCTACTCGAGTACCATAGCAAACGAATATTGGAGTTCCAATTCATGCCAAGTAGTGCAAAAAGAACTGCTTCAGAACTGATCCAACACGATTTTAATGAAACCAATACCGAGGGGACCCAACGCATCATCAATATTCTAGAATTAGTCGTACAAGTGAAGTGCACAAAAACCTTATTGGAATAGGATCATTGAACTCATTTGATTAACGTTTCATAAGTCCAAGCGTAACAAAAAAAAGTAAGGAAGCTCTATTCTTAGGTGCTCGACCCCGAAATACCTCGATACAAGCATCGAATTAACCAGTCAATACTTACATATAATAGCAAGAACTATTCAAACGCATGCAGTACGGTCTTTGCTCTACAGCTAGCGATGTTGACGTCTCAGTAAGTGGTTTGTAGCGACCAATGACAAACTTGTTTGCCCTATAAATTTGCAGTTTTAATCCCATGACATAAAATTGGTACAGATCAATATTATAATAAGAATTATCTATGCTGATCCTCAAGGCCACAAGTGCACCTGTTATTCGATCTTTTCGATTTTAGGAGTTGTGGGCGTGGTATTCAAAATATTTTGATGTAGATCGATTAGTCGTAAGCTCAATAGTATACATGTGAAGTTGCATAGCAATAGGTAGAAAATTCTACCTGTGTAACTGCCTACACTTAAAGCGAATTTCGATACCAACTGGGTTTCTGTATCTCTAATAGACTTTGAGATCGACGTGTTCATACATACAGATTAACGGACAAAGAGGGCTTAATCGATTCGGCTATTGATGCTGATCAAGAAAATGTATATACATATACTTATTTTAATTGGTCAGAGATATCTCCTTTTGTCTGACATACATTTTCACAATACTATAATACTTCAATTAAATAAACACATAATTTACATAGTTTCCTTAGAGGCAACGTTAACTTTGGTAGTTACTACATAGAAACCACTAAATAAAACTTAAAAGCCAGCCGATGGCAGCATCAATCTAATTTGTAAAAAGTTAGCACTGATGACCCAATCTCTAAAATGTGACCTTGCACCATATTTTTAAGCAACATTGACGTGACAACAAGAAGAACATTATAAGCAACGGTATACATAAAAAATGTTACACACCACAAACACACCATCAAAAATCAACTAGATTTCAAGACAGAAAGAAATCTACGGTCATATACATTATACATACATATGTATAAACATCTCTTGATCAATAAATTCAGTGAAAACTCCACAGAGCGGACGTGTAAACAATAATATATCAAAACTAGCTAGTTGCCCGGAGCTTCGCACCCGGTAAAGTTTAGAAATTTGGATAAGTTTAACAAATAAATGTAATAGCAAATTAGAGAATCACCCAACCCGTGATAGACCATACCGCGTAGCTCGTACTATCTAGCCCGTAAGCCTTACTCCGTAATCGGTAGTCCGCAAGGGTAGACATACTTCATGATTTTATCATCATGTTATAGTTTGAACCTTTATATGGATCACAACTACCTACAATTATTATAACCTGTATAATTACAATTATGATCATAAGACAAAATAAATAAAAATGTTGTCTCTTTAATTATAACAAAAATGCAGCAGAATTCATTCCAACACTCGCTCTTTGACTCGCTCTTTTTCACCGGCCAGCTGAGTTAAATGCAAATATTTCACTCGAATATCGCAAAACGGTCACAAAGAAATAATAAATAATACGAATAACGGAACTGAGCAAGGCTTCATATCACTTATATCAGCTGTGCCTTGCGAGCGAGTTTGTCTTAGCGCTCTCTTTGCTTTTTTTTTATTTTTCTATTTCTATGCGCATTTTGTCTGAGCGCATTGCTTATTGCTTGGCAATGGGGGATGTTTTCACAGTCTACTGTATAGTGCTATCTCGCTCTCGCATTGGCAGATATAAAACGATTAAAATTTTTTCAAGTTGCAAATTTAAAGATTTTGAGTATGAGAAACTTTTTTATTTCTCAAATAGTGCATACAAACCAAATATGAAAGAAATCGCCTTAGAAATAAGAGAGTTAGGGTCCAAGCTATTATCCCCATTTTGACCCACTTAGAGTTGGAGTATGGGGAAAGTAGTAGAAACTTTCACTACCAA
The DNA here is from genome assembly GCA_037040065.1 of Dettopsomyia nigrovittata. Lineage (NCBI taxonomy): Eukaryota > Metazoa > Arthropoda > Insecta > Diptera > Drosophilidae > Dettopsomyia > Dettopsomyia nigrovittata. The sequence continues at coordinate 2,087 of JBANCX010001139.1, read as the reverse complement.
ATGTATCTTCTGTGAAAAATGCAGTTCTGTAGCTCTTACCGTTTAGGCTGTGCGTTGATTGCCAATCAGTCAGTCAGTCAGTCAGAACAAACGATTTTATATATATATATATATATATATATATATATATATATATATTTTAAATTTTTTTTCTTTCGTTGTTATTTTTGTAAATTTTTCAATTTGTTCATTCTTTTTCGCATTAGCCCTGTAGACGGTTTCCAATGATGAAATATATCGGAGAAAAAAAATATATTCTTGTATTTAACAAAAAAATATATTTCTATGTTGAGGTCACAGGTCAATATAATAAACTCTATATCATTATTATTAGCAAATTACAGATATAAATACTTAAGATTATAATGAAATATAATCTAATAAAACAAGTAAGAATCCTGTAGTCGCGAGTACCCGCTACGAAATACTTCCAACTTAACTTCGATGTACCTATATGTTACCAATTATTCCTATGGCTGATATATGATACTATTGTTGCTAGCACAATCAATAAACAAATGTAAACTAGCAAAAATTGTCTGATTTAGATATAACTGAGTCAGTTTGCCTAAATATTGAATTGAAATCGCTTGGAAAACAAAAAAGGCTTTCATACGACTATTTCGGATTGATCGTTACTAGTATTTATTATTATACTACATACATAAATACAAGTATAATATACATTTGAAAATATTCATATTTTGATACATATAACATATTATCGAACATATTTGTAAGTCCATAATATCCCTATTTCAACACGGGCTTATGCCACGGATATCCATCAACACGTATTTACTTAAACTGACATCTTACGTTATTAAAGGATTGAAGATGAACATACAAGCTGATTTTATTTATACTGACTTTAGTAAAGTATTTCACTCAGTAAATCACTGTCTTCGTTTGAAAAAAAAAAATGATTTACTTAGTTTTCAACTAACCATGTGAAATCAATTTATCGCTATTAATATGGTAGATCCTAAATAGTTATTTTTCAAAATCACCTCTAATGTTGTTCGATCAATGACTAGTCTTCAGTTATATTCCATTTTTGCTTCGATGCTATGCTTTGTCTGCACTACAAAGCTGAACAGAGTCACATTAAATTGAAGGAAGCTCTCAACTCATTCTGGTGCACAGCAAACTTATTAGGTTTAAATTGTGCGAAGTGTAACTGAATGATATTTTATAGGGTTAACCCAATATCTGTTTCTTATACACTTTGTTGTAACCCTTTAGAGAGAATTACCATTGTGAATGATTTATTGGTCATATTTCAACAATGATCAATAAGGCGATGTGTGTACTGTGGATGGAATTCGATGAGTATTCAAGGGTTTGCGCATCTCTTCTGTTAATAATGTGCATCCAATTCTTGAGTTAATAATATACACATAATATACACGGATCGGTTCAAATCGGTGCAAAAACATTTTTTGCGCGGTGCACTCCGTAACCTCTAATGGAATGACAGCTTAAGACTGCCGCCATACGAGAGTAAGCTTCCCTAACAAATCTTATAATGATGTTAGGTTCAGTATTTGTTCGCAAATGAATACATGGAGATATAGACTTCCTTGAATTAATTCCTAACCTTAAATTGGCCATGTCTAGTAGACTTACACGTTACTAAACGCCTTTCTTCCTCCAAACGTGAAGATCTCAATGCATGAACCAATTAGACAGTTGTGTTCAGACAATAAAAGGCTCTTTCATATAACTGCAAGTGCAATCTTTAATTCTCAATTTGCACCCGCTGCAGTAATATAAAAGTGGATATCAATATATATAGACAAATATTTATATTTATTATTTAATATGACTTCTGTTAATAAATCAACCCTCTAGCACTTACATATTTAACTGTGATTTGATTGCCAATCAATCGGTCAAGACAAACTACAATATTTTGTTTAAACAATTTTTTTTATGCCCCGATCCATTTGAAAAATTTAATTGGCATAAAGAGAGATCCCCGGCCTCATAAACTATATACATTCTGGATAAACATCAACAGCCAATTCAATTCAGTCCTGTTCGACTGTCTGTCCGTCCGCCCGCCCGTCTTCCCGACTACATGT
>JBANCX010001137.1:0-10778 GCA_037040065.1 Dettopsomyia nigrovittata | reverse complement strand
CCAAATTACTAATCGTGTGTTGTGCTGAGTGACAAACCAAAAATTATTTTTGTGTTCACATGTTCAGCAAAAGCTCAGTTCAGTACACGGTTCGAGCACTCTACATACATACGTATATAGCCGTATATCTGTATGTACGTTGGTCGGCAATTGGCCCACGGGCATTTTTGGCAGCGGAAAACTCTGTTGGCACAGCTGAATTTTAGGGTTTAAAATTAATTAAGCGGAAGTAAGCAAGTACGTTTGATTGTTTTAGACAGTTGCTGATTTTTGCATTTCTCTCGTTTTTTTTTTTTTTTCGTTTGTTTGTTATATTTTATTTCATTTTCTCGTTCATTTATTTGTTGGTTTGTTGCTTTTTCAAAATTCATTCTCATTTCATTTAATATCCGGTGCATTGTGACTGTCACAATGACTTGGCCTTTAAAGCTTTAACCCAAAAAATATATAAATATAAAAAGCTTTAAGGATTACAGAATTATAGCTTTTTTCTCTCTGCTTGTACATAGTTTTGTAAAGTATTCAAAATTTAGTTCTTCAAACTTGTTGATTTAACTATTCATTGCTTAACCCATTTAGACTTAAACAAGCTCCATTATAAGCTACTAGTTGCATGTGCCACTTCCAGTCTTCATTTCTTCATACAATCTGTCATTGATGTATATCGATTAATTAAATCTTATAATAATATTGTAATAAAATTAATTTAACTTTAATTTCTTTCCTATTGCGCGTCGTGCAGCTTAGCTTTTCGTTGCGGTCGCTTGAGATGAAAGTCGTTCTTCGGACCCGCATTGGACCAAGCCTCGATTTGGTGTCCTTGGGCCACTTGATTGTGCAGAAGTTGTACAATTCTATGTCAGAATCTATTTAAATATGTTTTTTATAACCTGTACTACAAATTTTTCAATTATTCTGATTAAATGTATTTATTTAGCAGGCTTAAGGTCAGTTGTTTATCTTAATAAAAGTTAAATAACTAAAAATTGCGCCTCGCTCCAGAAACAATGTCTTTATAAAGCTATTTCGGAAATCTCCAACACTTTCCTCATCAGCAGACTTTACTATCGACTGAAGCCGCGCTTCAATCATACCATCATTACAACACTAGAACCAGTTGAGAATTCTTTGTGCGTGTAATGATAAGGTGGTCAAAGAGCGTTGCATACACATAAAATGCAAAAAGCTAAATATTTTATGTGTAGCATACTTTCGTCGTACTGTCTTTGTTGACTAAAAATACACTTTACTTTAGCAAAAGTTTCAATTTTCTTTAGTTTTGGTTCCACACAAATACAATTTTCAAGAGTTTTCCAAATGAAAAGAACAAATCTTTAATATCTTAAATGATCTGGCTAGACATTTCGATTAGCTGCGTCTGTCATGAGTTGACAAAATCGCTGTCAGAAACAAAAAAAAAAGAAGAAGAAAATTAAAATCTCTAATAACTTTTTGCAGCTTTAATTAATGAGAGTGACTTGTGAGAAATTGTAGTGTATTATGCTGGTTTGCTTGCTACAATATTGTTAATGCTTTCTAAATTTTAACAAATCATCGTAAGTTTCCTTTCACTTTGTTTACTGTCACTTAGGACATTGGCATATATGTACATATGTATGTATGTACGTATGTATGTATAATTAAAGCTTCAGGTTGTGAATGACAGTATGTCATCGGCAGGATATTCAATATAAACAAAAATTGAAACAAAGCAAAAATCACGCAAGCTTACTATCCAACAATAATTGAAAAGTACAACCCACCATCAGCACCATCAGCACCACTACCACCACTAGGACAATCACCATCCACACACTTAGTCCCAATTCCCTTTCCTAGTTTTTGTTTTATTCCAGCTTTTGTCCAGTATGACAATCATCAATCATTTAGGTGTTGTTGCGCTGCTGTTGCGTGATGTTTGACCTGAAAAAGTAGAAGAAGAAATAATACGGAAACAAGCTTGTAGCACACTCCCATGAATTAACGCTCTTAGCACCCAGCCCAGCCCACAATTCCTCAATACCTCAGACCCTTCGCATAAGCAGCCCGGCTCCCCACCACTACGACAAGGGCGCGCTAATTTTTTTGTTATACGAGTTGCTGTCGTCTGGGGGTTCAAATGGCATAAAAATGTTCTTTAACAAGCCAACAAAAATATAAAAATATGAAATTTGAAAATAAATATGATTAAATTCAGCTAAATTGAATAAATGCATTTAAGAATATAATAATAAAATACGAATATAAACTAATTAAATCATTTAAAACAAATTTTATGATAAATATATTATTAATATTTTATATATAAATAAATAAATAAATCTAAAATAAATTTTATAATTAATTAATAAGTTAAATACATAAATAAATAATTTAAATAACAAATAAATGAATATATAAGTAAAATAATAATAAAATTAATAAATAACAACAATTTAATAATATAAGAAAATAGAATACATAAAACAAATTAATTAAATTCCTTTAGATTCAATAAATACTGCAAATGATCTGGCAACGCTTGCACTGAGAGAGCAATATTATTCTTTGTATGTGTGTTCGGCTTCTCCGAACGCACCAAATAGTTGAAATAAGAAAATTTGTAAAGACAATGAAGTCAGTCGCAAATAAATACTCAATCAGTTCACATGTACGAAACGTCGTCTTTTCAATCACACACTGCATAACGATGGAAGTTATCTAGGCGATCACTCTCTTCCAACAATTTACAATTTATACATAAATATTTTTATTTTTAGTTATTATTTCAAAGTTTACTCACATCTTATTTAATATAAGAATTATGCTGAAAAAATATGCATTTTTAGGCTTTCAATTTAAAAAAAAAAACAATAATTTTTTAAAAACAAATATTAATTGATTTCTATACTTTTCTTAAATATTTTATTTTTTACTTGCAAAATATTGAAGGATTTAATGGATGGCAGACGTGCAGCTGCTTTTGAATTTCTGATTACGTAAGTTTTTCATATTTTCATATTTTTGTGTTATTTTTGCTAAAATATTTCAATTTTTCTTTTATTTTTTCTTCTTCTCTTCTTGTTCTTCTGGTTTTGCTGTTGCTTTTGCTTTTGTTTTATGGGGCTTTCGACTTTTGGGCTTCTAATTGAAAAGAGGTTGAACAAATAAACACAAATCGTAATAAAAGTTTATATGCAATAAATATATTTTTGGATACAGTCGAGCAAAAGTTTGCTTTTGAATTTTTTATTTGAAATATAAAATTGAAAATTCAATTTCGCAATCATTTTGGCACCCCAGACAGAGAGAGCAGCTACCCTTGTTACCCACACAAAAATGTTGAAGATTAAAAACACGACAAAAACTCCTCCTGGCGACACAGAGAGAGAGAGAGAGGAAGCTTGCAGCAGCAGCAGCAGCAGCAGCAGCAGCTTGCAACCAGTTATTGCTGCCACAGCCAACGTGGTTGCGCCGACGACGATTCGGAGTCACGTGATGGGTTATATATATACATATATATATAAAATACAACACTGAATGGCAGCAGTACTAGACCTGGCCTCGGTTCATTAAGAACAGCCCAAGCCCAGATAGTAATTGCCGGGACTTGAAAGTTAGCCTGGCTAACAAAAAAAATTTAACTTCCTCCGACTGACTATCCGGCAACGGTATTCTCGTAATAATAATTAAAATATAAAAAAATAGAGAAAAAAAAAAAGTCCGAGAACGGACAACAACACGGGGTCGCCCCCCCAACTTTAAGATACAAAGAGAGACCCTTTTAAAGAGTTGCCATTTGTTGAATGGATTCGGAAATAAGTACAACACAGGTTAGGCTTTCAGGCTATGGCATTATTAATTAACCCGTTGTTAGCCCATAGCGGGCTCATTTTTATTTTTCTCTCTCTCTCGCTTTCTCTTCTGCTTCTTCTTTTTAAATTATGCACCTATTAATGTTTAAAACGCATAGACCCAAACCCTTTGAACGTTAACATTATATGTATATATGTATGTATAACCAGGGTTCTCCCCAAATGGGACCATAAACTTTTATGCGTATGCAAAAAACCGTTGTCAAGGAATTATTATACTATGACCATTCGGTAAATGTAAATGCAGTCAAAGGGTTAACATTCAAGTACATAATATTTATAAATTTGCATAAATATCTCTAAAAATATTATAATAATAATTAAAAATCATAAAAATATACTTACATATATAAAGCGATATTCTTAAAATTAATTATTTAAAACTATTTTAAACGTATTTAATTAAAATATTTACTTTAATTAACTTAAAGGTATTTAATTTCGAAATATTATCAACATTGTTGAGTTCATAAACCTTTCTAAAACACACACAGACACAGTCACAGACACAGACACAGTCACACATACAATAAATGTTTCATAGAGTTAATCACAGAGCAGTGTAAAAGTTTTTGGAGCATTCAACCACACAAAGAAGACAGCCACCGCATCAGACATCAGACATCAGGCAGCCATTTAAGGAAACGTTTTCAATTAAGGCGAAATACCTTAAGGTAATGTTGAAATCACTTAAAGAAATGATAATCACTTTGTACACACACGTTTAACTCCTCGGGGCTGCTCACTTGTTTAGCAAACCAACAAAAGCAATACACACACACACACACACAAACAGAGTGTGAGAGATTGTAAGAGAGAGAGAGAGAGAGTTGTTTCATCCAGAGCAATGGTCCTTGAGCTTTCGCACTCGCTCACTTTAGTCTAAGTCAGTTCACTTGTTATTGTAGTGGATTAACCCGAGCAAAAGAAATAAATTCACCTGCAGAGGCTGCTGGCACTGACGACTCGAGTAGTAGCGACGACTGTTTAGAGCGACAGAGTTTTCGTTTCGTTTTTCGCATTGGAATGCCAATTCGTATGTAGACCGGAAATGGCAATAGCTAAGCTACTTTCTTTCACGTTTTTTTTTTTTTTTTTGTGTTTTTGGCAAGCATAGAAGGGTGACCTGATGTGTTTGCTGGGGCAGAGACATGAGCTGCCTGCCAGCCAGCCAGCCAGCCTGCCTGCCAGCCTTTCAGGGCTTTGTGTAAGCTCTCTCTCTCTCACTTCTTATTTCTTTTTTTTTTTTGTTATTTGGGGAAAAGGTAATTTAGTAAATAATAGGGTCAAAGACAAATATTGTTGTTGGTTTTGCCTTCGTTTTTCACAATGAGTATCAGCAACGCTCTTGGCATCTTTTTTTTTTCTGTGCGTGAAAAGCGTGTATAAGTTACTTTGAAGCAATTGAGCACGATTACGACCAAAGTAGCTGCTAGTACTTTAGTTCAATAGAGCTGCACCCTCTTTACCTAGCAAAAACCACTTGTAAGTGGATCAAATAACTTGCCAATCTACTGCTTGCGGTTCAATTGATTAGCTAAAATATTTTTATATGTATTTTTTGAAGTTACTATATTTAGATAATATTATTATGTTAATTTTGTTAAGATGTGTTGATGACTATGAGCAGCGATTGTCTAATTCGAGAATTTAAGCGAAGCCCAAAAAAGTATGCTACGATTTGTCATATAAAGTTCAGGACGCGCAGCAGCGATTGTCTAACAAAGAAGAATTTGTGCATTGCCCTAAAAAGTATGCTACGATTTGTCATATAGTGTTCAGGATGAGCTCAACGGTTTGTTTATATTTAAGCGATCGTGCTCCTAATATTGAGGTTATCAATAATATAGGACGCTAATGTACAAATATTGTTTTCGTTTCTTTCATTACTATAGTGTTATCGATAAATATTTCAATTGGATAGTTATTTTTAAGTAAGAGATTTCGAATTGATTTTTATTAATAGATCGATTTTAGTTTTAAGGAAAAATAATTGATTTATCTCTCTTTTTAAACTGATATTGTTAAGAACCAAATCTCTTTTTTAAGCTAAGCAAACCCGAAAAATTGTTTAAACAGATTCAAATAAAAAGCTTCGTAAACAGAAAATCTCTTTCGTCGACAGTTCCAGAGATTTTTTTATTATTCTCTCAAGGCAATCGAGAGAGAAAAAAGTGTTTACAATATAAAGAAGAAGCAGCCTGTGGTTCTCTGTTTTTTTCTGCTTTTTTATATAAGCCCATAAATATATATTTAGTTAAGTGATTTGCAGTAATTTCTAATCAAAGAAAGTAATGCCAAAGAAAAGTGCTCTTTTTTTTTTGTATATCAAAAGTAATATTTTTTTAAAAAAAAATTCTTTTTTTTTTATATTAATGTCAGATTTTCTTCTTTTTTTTTGTGGCCCAAAGCGGGAGTTTTTTTTGTTTTTCTTTTTCTTGGACAGGGTGCTGTCAGAGGCTATGGACAAAACTTGTTCTTTGATGCAACATTTTAGTAATTTTTTTTTTCATTTTCTTTTTTTACAAGCTATAAAAGCGCGAAAGTTGAACTCTGTGTTTGTGTGTTGGGGGAGGAAGAGTGTTTTGAGGGAGTGTGAGAGAGATGATGCGGTATGGTGTGTTGGACATTAAGTAGTAGAATGTTGTCTTTATAACACTGTGAACACAAACAAAGAAAAGGTCACAGCATGCCTTTGGCAACAAAAACAACAAGTTAAGAATGAATACTCACTCACTTTTCCGTGCCCCACCCCCCCCCCTCCCCAAAGCAACAATTTTTCAATAAATTAGGTTTCCATTTTACAGATTCCACCTTCGCCTTGACGTCGCATCGTTTCAGTATCCATTTAAGTCGCCGCGACGGCATGCGGCCAAAGCAATTCACCCCATATTTGTATATAATTTTTTTTGTTGTACGCAAAACGAGGGCAAAACTTTTAGACGGCCCTCCTACTACTACTGCTACCACTACTACTACCTACCTACAGCATCAGCAAACCCACACAATTTTCAACCTATCTTCCTGTCCAAGTTCATTCGGGGTCCGCGAATGGCCCGCGAGCCCGAATAACAGAAAAAAAAAGAAGAAAAAAAATTGTTTCTAGTAGAGGAAAATATGTTTTTTACTGCAGCAGTCGCTGATTTATGTTCTTTTTAATGTGGCTAAAGTAAATGTCATTTAATTACACCCGATTTAATGGAATTTTACGCACATTATCGGTAAATTTTTTGAAAAAAACAACAACAACAACTTTTCCTTTCAAGGAAGAACTTTCTTTTGTTTGTTTTGTTGGTTGGTTGGTTGGTTGGTCTAGCCGCTGGCCTTTTTAACAAGTCAACTGCGGTCTCTTCCATCGCAATGGGATATAGTCCATAAGGATGGGCACAGCTGCGACAAACATCAAAGAAATTCTCAACATTTTAAAGAAAAATATTTGTTTTCATTTAGTTAACAGATTTTCAACACAATAACAAACAATAATGCAAAAAAAAAAAAAACTAAAGAAAATATATTTAAATGAGAAAAGTGTTTTGGATTTTAAATATAGATGGAACTTAGTAAACCTCGTTTTTAAGCTTTATTGAACTAATTGAAGAAATAATTAATTGAAATATTAACTAAAAACATAATTCCTCATCAACAAAAGATAGACACTAGTGAACCTAAGCTAAACAGTCCATTTTATATCCATATGTGTCTCGCTGGCTGGGTCATATCGCGCGTATGGATGAAGACACTCCGGGTCGTAAGGTAATGGTGGGGAACATGAAGAGAGGACGGCCCCGCATGCGTTGGCAAGACCAGGTGATGGAACCACTGTCTGCACTTGGTGTTGCTAACTGGCGAAGACGTGCCCAGGACAGGGACGCGTGGAGACATATTGCGCTTCAGGCTGTGACCCGATAGGATCGTGATGGCCAAATAATAATAATTTCTATGAATACAATCTATTATATTCTATATTATTATTATATTCCAAAATTTGACAAGATTTTTATTTTTAATTAATTAATGATAATATTGTTTCTAATTATTATTAGTTGGTTTGAAGAGCTTAAATTATACATACGTCTGCACTCAACGAGATCTTGACGCTGAGTGTCGCTTGTTGCGTCATTGTCTGCTCGCCGTTCACCGTCTGAGACCAAAGAGAGAGAGAGAGAACTAGAACTTATCTTAGCTCGCTCTCCAAAGACCATGGATCCCATATACAAATTTAATCAATTGATTACACATTTAAACACAATTCCTTGATTCGCTTTGTAAGGACAATCATTTAATAGATTTTTTTAAATAATAATAATAGTTTTTAGAATAATCCATGAATAGTACTTTATATTTATACGGAAAACTCTTTATAATCCATAGATAAAACTAAAATAAATCCATTGAAACTATTTGATAAAGAAAACTATTAAGAATCTAAAAGGAAAACTCAGTTTCAAAATGATTCTAAAACACTTTCACCAAAGATATCAATTTTATAAACAATTTTAGAATAAATTATGTTATTTTGAGGATACTTTTAATGTTAAATGAATAAATATTCGAAAATTTTGAATTTTAAAATCCTCTTTTTACGATAATCCCATTTTTAAATAATCGTAGGAAAATCAGCTGAGACTTTCAAATGATATATTCTTTGAGAATTCCTTCCACACTTTCTTAAGTCGAACATTGTTTGGATGTTTTATGGCCAAAACCTCAGGCTAATTATAGCTAAAAAAAAAACAAAAAAACGAAGATGAAGTAGGTGACTAAACTGTAAAATAACGTTAAAGGCAAATAAGTAAGAAAACACAAAAAATGTAAAAACAAGCAAAAGAGAAAACAAATATTTCACAGCACATGGCAATGGTCACATCTGTCCCAGAGTCAAGCTTAAATTACTTTGAACGGTTCACGGTACGGGGTGTGAGGGTGAATTGCATATTTCAACGGCTCCCAGTGATTGGGTGTTTTGGGTGTGGGGCCAGCGATGGTTTGGGTGGTTGGTTGCTTGGTTGGTTTGTTGGTCTGTTCGTTGGTTGGTAAAAGCCATGTCCCAAGCTGTTAGAAAGAAGGTAATTGCTATAAAATTGCTTTGTAATTGCTTACTAGAAACAAATAGCCGTCACATTAATAAAAACAGAAACAAAAAAAAAACAAAAAGTTAAAAAATGCGGTCCTTTAAAGTAAACCGTAAGCGACCAGTTTGTGCCGTACACCGTACGCCCCCGACAACGCAACACTTGAAACTGATGACGCTGATGTGGGTCTAACAAGCGACACCCTTCGCTATCACGCTCTCTCGCTCTCTTTGTGCAAGGCAAACGCTGAACCGCTTTATTTAATTAGACGCTCACAAACCAATTAATCAATTTTTGGGAAGTTCCTGTTCCTCTAGCTTAAATCTATTGCTGCTCCAGCTCCTGCTGCTGCTCCCCTTCTTCTTCTTATTGTTAGCATTAAAACTCTTACACTGAAATTTCCGGTCAACCCTGGGCCATCATGCTCTTCATTGTGTCTATTGTCAATGTCAAATTATGTACACTTTTATGCTAAAAATTAAGTAATGCCCGCATCATCTTGGCATCTATACAAACAACAACAAGTCTAATGAAGAGTATCTTACGACACTCCACAACAATACAATGTTTTCGAAAAGAAAGAAACAAGAAACAAGAAAAAGCAAAAAAGTCAACAACAAAATGTTAAATAAATAAAATCCTGTTAAGACCATTTATCACCCAACAATTTGTGCAAGGCAACAAATTTTTGTAACTTCTGGTTTTTTGCTGTTGACGTGATATTATTTACAGAGGACTGATTTTCACCCTCTTTTTGGAAAATTGTTAAACGCCATTTAAGTAATGCTTAACTATGCGTTATGAACAAATTTCATATGTATGACCTAGCCCAAAAACAAAAACAAAAAGAAAAACAAAAAGAAATTTGAAATCTGGTGAAATTTCTTATCAAAATTTCTATAAAAGAGTATCTTCAAAAAGTTCTCAACTATTTTATATATTTCTCAAATGTCATAAAAAACAAATGTTACCAACTTAAGATACCTTAAAAAAGAAAACTCCAATTTTTATTGAGAAAAAATGAGCTGAAAACTTTAAAGTTTTTTAAAGATATTACAAGATATTATTAACTACGAAAAATTGAAGAAATATAACATTTATTACTTACATGTTTACATATGTATGCTATGGTTTGTATATCAATATGATTCTCTACATAACCTAAGAAAACTGTAACTTTATGGAAAAAAAAAAAGAATTCCTTTTTTGGTTTATCTATATATGTACAGCTTATAAGCCTTAATCTTCAATATTTTTCATGTTTATGGCTTGCATAACAAATAAGCAAGCAGCAATTGTTTCGAAAATTAAATCTTATTGTTTATTAAAGTGCCGACAAAAATGTTCCAAAGCAATGTCGAAGAGGGAAGAACACAGCTTCTCATATGTATGTCGCCTGTACTGTCAGTGAGCAAAGGGACCAACTGAGCAAGAGAGCAAGGGAGCGCAAGGGAGTGAGAGAGGAAGTCAGTTCAGTGTCATAAGACAGTAACTGTTATATTCAGCTTAATATGTAACTGGCCATTTAGCAGTGTGTGTGTGTGAGAGAGTGTGAGTGTGTGAGAGAGAGTTCACAGCTAGAGTTGAGCAATTATCGTGTTTCGTTGCGTGACACGAGCAAGTGCAAGCAGACACTCAATCTAAGTGATGTTATGTGCATCCAGCAATAGATCGATAACATTGCGGAAAATGAGTTAAATATCTTAATTTTAATTTAGAAAAATGTTGTAAAAATATGTACTATATTACAAATAGTTATAAATAATATTTAAGTTTTAAAATTTGTAGCACTCAATGAGCATTTTAATGAGAAACTTTGACTAGTGCCGTCAGAAACAAACATAGTTTGTAT
>JBANCX010001136.1:0-10782 GCA_037040065.1 Dettopsomyia nigrovittata | reverse complement strand
AAACAACGCCCAGAAGATCCACTGCCAGTGAGGTGGCCCGCAGACATCTTGTCGTGGCCCTCATAGACAAGCGTGATCCAGAAGGCAAGATTTCAATAGAGAATTGGAGAAGGGTGGAAACAATCGTTCTGGATGTTCTGCTGGCATCAGCAATGAATGACGCACACTCCCCCCCCAAAACATTCGACGGTGCTGGGTGGTACAAAGTGGTGAAGATGCTGAGCCGCAAGGATGACCACACCCAGAAGTGGGTCTCCGAGATTCTGGCGAAGATGGAGCCCCCATGGGAAGGTGCTCAGCTGGAGGTAGTGGAGAGAACCCGAATTCCCTCCGTACCAAAGGCGAAAGTACTCATTCCTAGGGTACTTCCATCCGAGCACATTCTAAGGCTCCTCAAGTGGCAGAATCCGGAGGTGTCTACTGAAGATTGGAGGGTGCTGCATGTCGCCAAGCCAGATAGCAAGGGACAGCAGATCATCCTCCAAATCAATAAGGAGGCCGAGGATGTGCTGTACCCCAGATTCGGGAAGATGGCCTGGGGTGTAGGAAACGTATTCCTACGCCTCAAAAAACGTCACCCTGATGACGGGAATATCAACACTCTCGAGAAGGGGGAAGTGGAAAAGGACCTGGGGATGGTAATTGAAGCAATTGGCAACCAAGGAATGAGCGACAAGGCATCAGAGTCCAGCGAAGACTCGGACGACTCGGAAGACGAAAACGAGAAGGAAGATGCTGACTCGACCATAGTAGCGGTCACATCGGAGCTGGAGTTACCGCGCAGCAATGCTAAAGGCTCAACCTTCATAAAAGCAAACTGGCATCGGCAGAACTCTTCATAACCCTGGAGAAAGAGTCTGTCGATGTGGCCTTAGTCCAGGAATTGGATTGTATCGGGAAACAAGGTTTCTGGACTGAGCAACAACTATAACCTATTTCACCCGGTACCGGTAAGCAGAATAAGAACAGCCATCCAGTCAGGAAACGTATTTATTCTTATCTTATGTCTAATTACAGCTCAGATGATCTAACGGTCGTAGCACTGGAGGGCAACAAGGATGAGCCGCTGCTGCCTGCATCCTGCTTCCTGGCACACGACCGTAAAGCGCTAACAAAGGAATTGCAGCAACTGGTGGAGGCTACTTGCACCAAGAGGCAAATGCTCGTCATAGGCATGGACGCTAATGCACACCATAATATCTGGGAACGCAGTGACGTCAATGCCAGGGGTGAGTCACTACTAGAATTTTTCCTAGAATCTAATGTAGGTATAGAAAACGTTAGGGGGAACCCACGTATGTGGGCCCAAGCTCCACCAACGTAATAGATCTCACAATTAGTTCGGGAAATAATATTAGGGTCCAAGGATGGAGGGTCCTTCAGAAACTCTCATTCTCAGACCATAAATACATTATTTTTAATATCCTATATGATGGTACCAGACCAAATAAAACATATAGAAACCCTCGGAATACCGATTGGGATAAATTTAGAAATATAGTTAGGACGGGTCTAGCAGACTGCCCAGTAATTGCTTCGATATGCGACCTAGAGAATATGGTGAATGATCTAGGAACCCATATAACGACAGCATATGAGGCATCATGCAGATATCTAGATTAAAACACCCAACGAGACTAAAAGAGATGCGAAACGAAACCCTAGAACTCTTCAGTCTCGCCAAACAAGCGGACGAACAGGTAGTCTGGGATGAATACAAAACAACACTAAGGCTATTTAAGAGGGAAGTCAAGAAAGCCAAGAGGAACGGCTGGAGATCCTTCTGCACCAATATAGAGGTCTCAGAAACAGCAAGACTCCGGCGACTCCTCTCAAAACAACTTCTAATTCAAAGCCAACTAAATAATAGCGATTGCAGCTGGACGGAGGGCAGCATAGAGGCGCTGTGTGCGCATTTCCTTTGTTGCACAGAGCTACAAAACACTAAAAATAGAAACATACCAATATGTTTAACAGACACCGAAAGAATCATATCGGCCATAAATTCGTTCTCGAGTATCAAGTCCCCGGGTCTTGTTGGTATCATCCCAGCCATGCTAAAGGCATCTGCACAGGACGTCATGCTGAGAGCCGCATTTAAAGATGTATAAGGTTCGACTATGTGCCTGTAAGTTGGGGGACTGCAAGCGTCATATTCCTGCCCAAAGCAGGCATAAAAATATACAATTGAAGCCAATAGATTTTCCTGTGCCTCTGTTCCGGTTCTGTAAAAGGTAGTGTCCTCTGCACTTTCTTTCTGCTAGTACGTCTAGGTATCTCTTGTGCAAGGAACGAGTATGAAAGCTCTAATAGGGTGTGCTCGAGATACTTCGAAATATCCATTAGTTCCTTATATTAGCAACAATTATTCAGATTTCTTCTGCTGCTAGCGATGTCAACGTCACTGCAAGCCCTTGCAACAATCAATGCTTCATAAATCTTACAATTTTATCAGATAGTCATCGTCAATTACAGTAGGTTAATATTGCGGGAAGGATTATCTGTGCTGAGCCTCAATATTACAAATGAAACAAGTAAAGAAGCTCTAGTAGAGTTTGCTCGACTACGAGATGCCGTGATCCAAGTGTCGAAATACCCTGCTGCCAGCGATGTCGATGTCGCTGCTAGCGCCTTGCAACGACCAATGACAAACTTGTTTGCTCTATATATCCGATCGCTAAATCAAATTATTCGAGATTTTCGATTTGGGCGTCGAGGGCATGGCATTTAAAAATTTTTGTTGCACATCTGTTAGATGTAAGGTTTTTTCTTGCGAGTTTTAAAACTACAATTTGTAAATTGCACCTTAAAATCGTTTTTTTTTTATTGAGGGGGGGGGTGGTGGGGGGAAATTGGGATAAAATATTAGTGTACTGCGCGCAAAATACACGAACCTGGATACCAATTTTGGTGTATGTAGATCTTATAGTCTTAGAGATACTCGCGTTCAAATAGACGGGTAGAGGCAGAGGACTCTATCGACTGCTGATGCTGATCAAGAATACATTTACTTTATGGGTTCGAAGATGCTTCCTTCTCCCTGTTACATACATTTTTACTAAACTACAATATCCATTTTTCAAATGGATCGGGTTATAAACAGACCTATTTTTCAATTTTCATCAATTGTGAATCTCCTTTTTTTATGGTCTCTCCTATCTTTTATCGCTGGTTATTATTTCCCTAATAGTTGTTTGATTGCTCCCAATAGATGGCTTAACCAACAGATGAATATTTTCGATAACGTTAGTTGAGCCATAAAAAATATTTAGTTTAGCAATACACATTTAAATAGCAATACTAGTAATAAATATTACCATTTATTTTAAGCTTCAACATCTCTTCGTATTTCAATCAGTTCGATAGCGATGTATAAAAGACCTTTTATTTCAACTGAAATACATAAAGTCGTATGTTCAGGCTAATATCGATAACTATTCAGTATTTCATGGTATCTATCCAGGGACTTCTTTATTCCTGTGATTACTGATAATTAACAATAATAAACAAACTTTTTGTGCCCATGATTTTAGCAGTTTTTTTATGATATTTTCGTTATTAAAATAATTACCTATGTTCATACATATATTAAAACCATAATTATAAATAATAAAAATATGAATTTCTACAGAAGCAGCCTTCACAAGTAAAATGGTAAAGTATTTTGCAATTTAAATTACTATCATAATTTAATATTAAAAATAGTTTACTTTTCTAGTTAAAATAATTGTGATATTTATAAATTTAGAATTTTGCTTTGCGCATAATTTCAATTCAAATATAATTTTGGTGTTAAGCGATGATCAGGACATTGAACTTCATGGCCTGCATCCACTACGGCAGACAGTGCAGATGTTCAGCAAGCACGGATCACAGTTCTCGAATGCCTTCACGAGTACGCCAATTTGTTGTCCTGCACGAGCAAGTCTTCTAACTGGTCAGTATGCACATAATCATAGAACATTTAATAATTCGTTGAGTGGTGGTTGCAATGGGAAAATGTGGCGAGAAATTTCAGAGGCACAAGCGTTGCCTGTTTTGATGCAGAATCATGGCTATCAAACGTTCTTTGCTGGAAAATATTTAAATCAGTATAAAGGCTCAGAGGTACCACCAGGATGGCATGAATTTCATGGACTTCACGGCAATTCACGTTACTATAATTATACCCTTCGTGAAAACACTCAAAATGTCAGCTATACTAATACTTATTTGACCGATTTGATACGAGACTATGCGGTAGCATTCATTCAAAATGTCAGAAAAGACCAGCAGAAAAAACCATTTTTCGCAATGGTTGCACCACCTGCCGCGCACGCTCCCTTTACGCCAGCGCCACGTCATGACGGCACATTCTCTCAATTACCTGCATTGCGCACCCCAAGCTTTAATGTACTGGATACAAGTAAGTCGAACAATAACTTTTATATTTACAATATTAAAGTTTTCCCAGATAAACACTGGTTAGTTGCAGCTGCTGGACATATGAAAAATGCTTCAATCTCTACTATAGATAAGTATTTTCAAAAACGGTGGGAAACATTGCTTGCAGTCGATGAAATGGTAACTGCTTTGCTGTTAGTGCTTAATGATACTGAATGCCTGGATGAAACTTATATAATTTACACTTCCGATAATGGCTATCACTTGGGTCAGTTCGCCCAGCCATTTGATAAGCGACAGCCATATGAAACTGACATCAAAGTTCCCTTACTAATTCGTGGGCCAGATGTACCTGCTGGCCGCATACTGGATTGGCCAATAAGTTTATTGGACATTTCTCCAACTATTTTGGATTGGGCTGGCGTAAAAGTTCCTGATGTCATGGATGGGCGCTCTTTTAGAAGCGATCTATTAAAGATGTTCCAAAATGATCAGACTCCACAACCGTTGCATACACGGACCCTACTTATTGAGTATTGGGGTGAAGGAAACGATGACACTTATAACCCCGAATGCCCAGGGCAACTTCACGATCATTTAGCGGAGTGTACACCAGACGCAGATTGTCATTGCCAAGATGCTTGGAATAATACGTACAATTGTATTCGTTATTTTCGCAATAATCTTGATCGTATTTATTGCGAGTTCAAAGATACTGAGGTAATGTTGGTGTGCAGATGTACTTTTATAAGTATCATTCATTTAACTCTATATTTTATTTAGAACTTTGTAGAAGCATATGATCTGGTGGAAGATCCTTATCAGTTAAACAATTTAGGCAATACCTTACTTCCCAGTGAACAAGCTTTATACGAATTGTTACTTGAGCATCTCACAAAATGTTCTGGCAAAGCGTGCCATTTATGAATACATGCTACCATGGCAATATTTTAATTTGGAGAATTTAATCTATGTAAACTATTTTTTTTTATTTAATAAATATTGTTAATATTTTTTTATCACATTCTACATTTATTTTTTGTTATGTGCTTGCGCTTAACGGTCAAGTTGTTCGTTATTGTGCAATTAGCAAATTGTGTGGTGGTTTTGGGCCGATCATTCCGTTTTCGACGTAACTCAGTGAGATTGCGTGGATCATAATTGAACTCATAATTTCCAAATTTCTTGGAAATCGCGAGGATCTTAAGATCCTCGACAAATCAGACAGTTAATTATTATTGGAATAAAGAAATAATATTGCAAAGAATATATTTTTATTTTTATTTTTTAGTCGATTAATCTACTGGCGAACCTGATAGGATACGTGAAAAATTCAAACAATTGATCCCAAAAGGACTTAAAATAATTATAAATATACTAAGTTCTGCGAAAATGTAAATTTGAAAACCGTTACAATTAATATAATTTTTAGTGTGCATGCGCAAAAGAACTTATGCGTGTTTAAATTGTTAACACACGAAATTAATCGAACAAGCGATTGTCAACTAAAATTGAATAAAATTGTTTAATCAAATAAAGAAAATTAAATACATGCTTTTTTAAGGAAAGAAGAAAATTTAAGTCAAATTGAAGCAGCAACAACCTCACGGCAGTCAACTACCCCTTGTAAGGGAGGAAGATGTGCAGTTCACTGAACATCATTTACACCAAGCTCTAGGTCATACTAGACAAATTATCGTCTTTAAAGAATTATTAGAAACCCTAAGCCCATGCATTCTACGAGTAGAGATTATCATGGCATTGTACCCGAAAAAGGACTTAAGACAACACAGTGTGCAATTTGAAGCAATCCAAATGCAGGTTATTGGTCCAGAACAGAGAGTCTCTCAATTGTCAGCAGCAACAACATGGCCGGAAGTGAAGATGGCCCTGATCAACTAACAAATTAATTTTGATCACAATTATAACAACAGTTACATATAGCATAACGACAACTATCACAGGAATAGGCAAGTGCGATCCAGAAGGCAAGATGTCAGTGGAGCATTGGAGAAGTGTGGAGACAATCCTTCTGGATGCTCTGCTGGCATCTTTTTTAAAAATATATATATTTCATAATATAACAAATATTACTAAAAACTAGCGTACTGCTATCTTAGGGACAACTTAATCTAGTTATTTACAAGGGGTTACAAAAATTTTAGTGTGGTAGGTAATTATAGCTAGATATAAAATAAAATATATGTTTAATTAATTATAAAATAAAATCATAACTATAGTTGTAATTAGAATGAGATTTTTATGTTATTATTGTTTATGGCTGACGAAGGAATGTGAATTAAAATGGAATTTTATTAAGGAATCTTGACGAAAGATCTACTTGAGGATGGCATCGCATGGCATGGGAATTTTAAGATCCCTTTCAATATCCCTGGTTCGCATATACAAAGGGGCATCGCAAATTCTGCGCAGAATTTTTGCTTGTGCGATTCGGATTTTATTTAAATTTGATTTTGCAGCAATGCCGTATATTTGTATAGCACATTTTCACACAGGACTTAATATTGCCTTATAGATTGTCACCTTGCTGGCTAAAGATAACTTGTTATGAGGTACTAGGAGCCATGCCATTTTTCGAGCCTTAGACAAAACAGAACTCCTTACATTATTTGTATGTAATTTAAAAGTCAGTCCTCTATCAAGAGTGACTCCCAAGTATTTATGAGAGGTCATATGCGTAAGTAATGAACCAAGCATCGAAATACCTCCACAGGATCTTAATCTGTTAGTAAATGTAACATTGGCGCATTTGCTGGCATTGGTACCAATGTTCCACTTCTTAGCCCATGATTCAGAGCTGCATACGTATTGCTGCATAGCTTCAGTGGCTTTATTAATGCCATGACTTCTAATAAGCACTGCTGTGTCATCGGCATATGTTGCAATTAATACATGTTTTTTTTTTTATTCCGTCGATTACAATTTGAGGACACTTCCTTGCGGTACCCCATCTGCTGGCATCAGTAACAGAAGACACACACTTCTCCGAAGACTTTTGATGGAGCAGGGTGGTATAAAGGGGTTAAGATGCTCACCAAAACTGTGGCAAAGATGGCGGCACCATGGGAAGGTGCTAAGCTGGAGGTAGTGGACGAACTAGGATTCCCTCCGTACCAAAGGCAAAAGTACTCATCCCTAGGGTAATGCCAACATAACACACGCTAAAGTTCCTCAGGTGGCAGAATCCTGATGTGCCTACTAACGATTGGAGGGTGTTGCATGTTGCCAAGCCGGATAGCAAGGGACAGCAGATCACCCTCCAAATCAATAAAGAGGCCGAGGATGTGCTCTACCCGAGATTTGGGAAGACGGCATGGGGTGTAAGAAGCCAAGCAGTGTCACCTTGATGACGACAAAATAAATACCTTCGAGAAAGAGAAAGGGTATAGCAATCGAAGCAATTAGGAACCTGGGGATGAGCGATACAGCATCAGTGTTGAACTGAGACTCGGCCCAGAAGAAGAAGAAAAGGAAAATGCTGACGCGATCATAGTAGCGGTCACATCTGAGCTGGTTAAATAACTTACAAATTCTATTCACTTATACATATGAAATATATATGAAAGCTCATTTTGAGACACTGAAAGAGCTAGAGAGACCAAAATTCGTATCCAAGTTTGTTTATAGTGCAGGCAGAACAAAAATTTGTTGTCCTGATTTCCACCTACCATTCCATTCATAAATTGAATAATATAAACAAGTTTATAACTGGTGGGTATTTTGAAAATTGGACTTTGTAGACGATCGCACTCGACTTTCCATTTGAAACATGGATAAGGGTTATTGTTGTTTTGTGACTAACATTTGCAACAGGCTGTAGGGGACTTCTCCGACCTAATAAAGAATATATAGTGTCAGTGGTCATCACCATAGAGAAAGCGCTACACTACAAAGATTATGCGCTGGGTACATTTATCGACATTACAGGTGCATTCAATAATGTATCAACAGACGCAATCATGAGAGGCCTGGAAGCCAACTCTGATGACGTAGTGGTGAACTCATGGATATACAACCTGTTGAGATCCGAAAGAGTTCAAGCCGAATGGGGTCCAACAACAATGACTAGGAGGCACACAGGGGCATGCCGTAAGGTGGAGTCCTGTCACCTCTGCTATGGAACATGGTTGTGCTCAAAGGTGGGCCGCAAGAGCAAACCTGAACATTAACGCTGAGACATCTGAACTGGTTCTTTTCACTAAGAAGTATAAAGATCCGCCTACAATAAAGAACACCCACCTTACACCGGGTAAACAAGTCAAATATCTAGGGGTGATATTGGACTCTAAGCTGACATGGAGACCAAATGTCGAAAACAGAGTAAGGAAGGCCACCATTGCACTCAACACATCACAAAGAATGTTAGGTAGCACATGGGGTCATGGAGGTGGAGAAGACTAACAGGAGCCTTGAGATCGACTCCGACTAATGCATTGGAAATAATCCCGGGACGGCAGTCTACTGTGCACAGCCGATACTGAGGCAATCCCACAAACTGCCGGACCACTGTGTAATATTCCAAGCGGAAGTCTTGACCGTACTGCATGACTTAAGAATCTAAAGTTTAGATATTTAGATATTTCGAGCACACTCGACTAGAACTTGCCACGAACCTCCCAAAAACGCCTTACAGGTGCAATGTCCTATTTGCTGTCGTAAAGCTCGGAATATACATATCCTACACAACTTACAATTTTAAAATATCGCACCCACAACTCCAACAATCAAAATCTACCTCCTCTTCAATGAGGATATTTGAATGCGTAGGATATTGTAATAGCTTAAGAGGTTATATTTGGTACTAAGGTTTGTGTTTAATAAAAAAACTACACGATAAAATTATTTTTTCAAATTAAAAACGAATAAGTAGGGAGCCTCGCACAGCTTATAGCGCCTTGCAACGACAAATGACTGGTTTTCTTTATGAAAGTGCAATTTGGATATTTAGGGTCGGAGATGTTTCCTTTAACCTGTTACATACATACATTGTCATATAACTGTAATACCTCTTTTACAATTCACATTGATTGGGATTTAATAAAACAAATAAAGTGCGATTGGGATGTACGAAATATGTACAAACATACATACATATATATATAAAACGCACGCTGAGGGTAAAATTTGTATGTATGTACATACATACATACATATATGTGAATGGTGCTACTGCCGTAGTTGCGCAATGCTGATACAAAGTCAGTAGCAAAGAGAGACATTGTGTGAGCGTGCTTCTCTTTTACATAAATTGTGCACTTGATATGACCACATTAGACAGTGGGCCACAACGCCTAGATAGCGCATTTTTAATAAAAACTCCTGTAATAAGAGCTTTGGCGCTGAAATTTGAAACATGGGATTTTTAGGGTATTCCCAATTACGAAATCATGAAATAAAAAAGCTAATTTTGGGTGCGCTCGACCACGAGATACCCGCCTTCCAGCTTCGAAACTCAAATATAAGGCGCAAATCACATTAAACAAGGAAAACAAGTAAGAAAGTTCTAAGAGTTATCCCGATCCAAATGTACAAATTTTTCATATATTGACTGGTTTTGGGTCGATCGTTCCTATCGCATATTATTTTTTTTTTTTTCGTGGACGTAAAACGATTGCAAAGACTGCAACCTTAATGTTTAAGTGGCCCAACGACACCAAGCCAAGCCGATGGTTCTTACGCGCGGAACCAAACGAAACCACCTCCCGCCCAACCGGCCGAGGCACGCAGTCACTTAGCGTGTGACTCGGTACACAAGGGACGCGACCCGTGGGATGCATGAAAGCAGGAAACAAAAACAAAAAAAAATAAAAATAATTTTTGGCGAAACAACGCAGAGACACGCGACACGAAAGATAGGAAAGAACATGCATAGGGGTAGGAGTACGACGACGGACGCATTCCGAAGATAGGAGAGAGCATGCAACATTAAAGAGCGAAACAAAGATTATATTCTAATTATTTAAAATATCTACTAGCAGGTGAATTAATTTCTAGATAGGTATAGCAAAACAAGAGTTTTCAAACTAGACAGACAATTACTTGACTTTGTTGAGCTTTGTATTGATAACAGAGTTTAACATTGTCTGCATACATAAGTACTCTAGAGTGGGAAATGACAGATGGCAAATCATTTATAAATAAAGTAAACAAAAGAGGGCCTAAATGACTGCCTTGAGGAACCCCAGAGGTGACGAAAAGAGGCTTTGAGTGGGAATTTTTAAAAAGGACTTTTTGTGAACGGCCATCTAAGTAACAGAAAATCTTTGGGGGGCTAAGGTTGTCTAGCAGATGGCTATAGGTGTCTTTCGCCTACAGCCTACTGCTACCCAATCAGCACTGCTCGGACATCCATGTCCATCAGTGAATGACCGACCATAC
>JBANCX010001134.1:0-10791 GCA_037040065.1 Dettopsomyia nigrovittata | reverse complement strand
TGGCCAAAATGGTGGATTTCGCGCGGGTGAAAGATGTATTCTTTGTGCCTTTTTGGCCGCTCAATTCAACTAGTTTCTTTACCCCAGCGAATCGAACTGCAAATGTGGTTTGAGTCTCGGCTCAACTTTTTTTCCCAACTTTTTTTTAAAAATATAAAAAGTTTGTATTTAGTGTTAATGTTTGTGGCAAGAGCGAGCAACTACTAACTAGCTAATAATGATAATAAATAAATAGTTATTTAAGTTTATGTATATTTTTTGTTGTTGTTGAGACCTTTGACCGCTTTGGCCATAAAAGCTGCTCAATGTTGGTTAGAGACCAAGTATAGAAAAGACAAAAGCGAAACAAACTTTGTATAATAATTTTTTGTTTTCGCGTTTGCATACGAAAAGGCTTTAGGCCACATTTATGGCATTAATAAACTTTTATGGTTAGCGGTAGTCGTGGAATGTCTATTAAAACCACCAACAACAACAACAACAACAATAACTAAATAACAATTTTTTCCCCTTTTTAACATTCATTGCAGGCCAAAATGATTGAGAGCGGCGGACATGCTTGGATGGGCGGTCCTGCAACAGGCACATCTGTGGCGGGTAAGTGACACTCCACACACACACACACACACACAGGAAGCTAAAAAGCTAAAATATTTAGCGCTTCCTTTTTGATAGCAATTAGCATAGCCCGAATGTAGCGACTAAGTTGGCATTTCTCTTTTTTGTTCTCGTTTCTTTTATTCTTTGGGGTTCTCTCCTACCAGCAGATAGCTATCAATATCAATTGCAGTCCATGTGGCAAAAATGCTGGAATACAAATCAACAGAATTTGGTGCAACAGTTGCGCTTTCGTGAACGCGGTCCACTTAAATCATGGCGACCGGAAGCAATGGCCGAGGCCATATTTAGCGTCTTAAAGGAAGGACTTTCATTGTCGCAGGCCGCACGTAAATATGATATACCCTATCCGACATTTGTTCTATATGCCAATCGTGTGCATAATATGTTGGGTCCTTCGCTCGATGGTGGCACTGATCCCCGTCCCAAGGCACGTGGACGACCGCAGCGTATACTATTGGGTATGTGGCCTGAGGAGCTAATACGCAGTGTTATTAAGGCTGTGGTGTTCCGTGATTATCGTGAGATGAAAGAGGATATTACCGCACATCCCTATGCCAATGGACAAGCGCATGGTGTAAGTATTCCATGACAAACTTAAGCGAAAATAAACTATTTTTTTAGGTTATCTTATGATTTAAAACATTGAAATTTTCATGATTTATTTATAATTTTTGTTGGTAAAACATGTTCGGTTTGGTTCAAAAAATCTCGAAAATTTATTTTCTTTTAAGTATAAAAAGTTGAACGATTTCCTAACCTAACTTTTTCCCTACAATCTTCGATTGTTTTTTCTATTTGAATTGTCTTAGGCTCACTACGGTTCTGGTAATCCGGCAGCTAATGGTTATCATAGTGCAGCCGTAAAGATGGCCGCACAGAATGCCGCATTGGCACCACCCGACGGCAATCCATTGAGCAGCATGACCGAATCATTACGCCGCCAGATACTCTCCCAGCAGCAGCAGCAGCAGCAGCAACAACAGCAATCACCACACATGCAATCAATGAACATGTACAAGTCTCCGGCGTATTTGCAACGCTCAGAGATTGAAGATCAAGTCTCTGCGGCAGCGGCTGTAGCGGCGGCTAAACATCAACAGAACGATAGACGCGGTTCAGAGAATTTACCCGATTTGAGCGCGTTGGGTTTGATGGGTTTGCCCGGTTTGAATGTAATGCCAGCGCAACAGGCAGCGCATCAGCGCAGTTCCGGCGGAAATGGTGGCAGCGCTGGCGCTGCTATGCATCCCAGTGCCGCTAGCTATGCCCGTGAGCTTAATCGTGAACGTGAACGTGAAATTTCACGTGATCGTGAACTCAAAGAAGCCATGCACGCCCGTCAATATGGCAATCAATCGCGTGGCTCTAACTCCTCGACCGGCAGCAAATCGGCAGCATCACATGGCGCCTCATCTAGTCGTCCGGGTGCCACAAATACTCCATATTCCTCGCATTATGCCAAGCACGCCAAGGAGCATCCCAATTATGCGTACAATAAACGTTTCCTTGAAAGTTTGCCCGCGGGCATTGATTTCGAGGCTATAGCCAATGGTTTACTACAGAAATCGGTCAATAAGAGTCCACGCTTCGAGGATTTCTTTCCGGGTCAGGATATGAGTGAATTGTTCGCGAGTGCCGATGCTGGTGCCGGTGCAGCAGCTGCCGCGGCAGCAGCCGCTGCAGCATATGCACCCGGCGGTGTACGTGAGTCGCCGCTAATGAAAATCAAATTGGAGCAACAGCAAGCGGCTGAGCTGCCGCATGAGGATTGAGTGGCAATGCCCGTTAAGGCGGGTTGGTTTGGTACTTTTGAAGAAGCCAATGCCAATATTAATATGAATAATAATCATTATTATTACAATAATAATAATAATAATAATAATACATTTGGACTGCTATTTTAAGCCCAACGTTTAGTGTTTAGCCTGATA
Source organism: Dettopsomyia nigrovittata (assembly GCA_037040065.1). NCBI lineage: Eukaryota > Metazoa > Arthropoda > Insecta > Diptera > Drosophilidae > Dettopsomyia > Dettopsomyia nigrovittata. The sequence continues at coordinate 8,239 of JBANCX010001134.1, read as the reverse complement.
AGTGCTTAGTTCAAGTTGCTAACTGGTTAATTTTTTTAAATGCATAGAATTTTTTTAGGCTAAAGCAAGTAGGTTTGTAATGCGGTACGAGTATTAACTTAAACAAACAATTTAGACTACAATACAACATACAACATACAACATACAGAGCACTTCGGAACTTTCCTTTAAGGATAAGATCTCGCCTAATTATTTATTTATATTTCTTTCTTTTTTTTTTACATATATTTTGTATGCATTTGCGCCTTATTCTTTGCCAATACATAAACATAAAAATAAACAGATAATAATAATAATACTGTATGTTTAAGGAGTTATATAATTAGAGACTTGTGCATTTCTTAAATGTAGTTTATTATTATTTAATTTAGTTAAGCACACACTCTGCATACACATAAATCGTATTCATTCATATTACACATACGCAATGTTGTCTTTAAACTAAGCTAAGCAAAATAATTAATTAATTATACGTATAAATATAGTATACCAATATTATTATAACTACTATATACATACATATAATAATAATAATAATAATCAATATATTGTAATGATAATTGTATTTCCAAATGTAATTGTAAATAATGTACAAATTTCCATAGCTTTAGGATATTGGAAGAACTTTAGTGTTAGTTTTCCATTAAATGTGTGTTACCGTGGGTCGACACATTTCTACAGATTTCTATTGTAATAAAAAAAAACATAATATTATCGTAAATTAATGAAGTAAATAATGCATTAAGCAATGCATCTAATATTATATATTTGTGCTTATTTTATATGTATACACACACAGACACACAAACACAAGGTCCCCCCAGTGAGCACACACACACACAAACACAACACAACTATTTAAATACATATATGTATTGCATTGTATGTTCTCTATGAGTGAATTACATATATAATGATGCATAAATCATTATTATTATTATAATTATTATAATTATTTTAGTTAAACCTAAATTATATTTAAACTGATACAGAAATAAAAGTGACGAAGTAAATGTAAAAAAATAAAAAAACAAACAAAAAAAACACAAAAATTATCTTTTCAATTTTCTTGGGCTTAGTTGGCAGTAGAGATGGGCACGGGTCGGGCCTGGCTTGGGGCCTCATACAAAAAATGCGGGCGCCGGGTCTAAAAAATCGTTACGTGACCTTTGCGTGCGGGCTCGGGCCTCGGCCAAAAGCCCGAAAAGCCCGCAGGTCAAAGGTACACTTGCTTTTTGCATTTCAGTATTTTTTTTAGTATTTATTTTTCGATAAATGTAAATTAGCAACTTGTCAATTTTATCGGTCATTGCACCAAAAGTCAGCATTTTGTACTCGTTACTTTGGTTTGGTTACATTTTGCGGGCCAAGCCTTTGTTTTGAGAAATTACGGGCCTGGCCATGCCTTAAAATTGAGGCCCGTGCCCATCTCTAGTTGGCAGGACGATACTGGAATTGCAGCAAATAAAATATTAAAAGAATACTTAACTGTCGAAAATTTGACATTTATAAATTTTGATTAAAATGAACTTTGCTAGCAGCTGTCAATAAAAACAAATATTTATAAATCGTCAATTTGTATAGAAATCAATTTTTGGATTTGGTTCAATTGATTCATCCTTTTGTAGCTCATGAATTTTTTATGTCTGAGCAAGTTTTATTAAGTTGAATGATATGGCAATTTATGAATAATTCTTGAATAATCTATAGATAGTTTGAATGGTTAGGTAATGCTGGAAATAGTCAAATGGATAGTTATATTATAGACAATACCTGATTCCTTTATTGGAGCACTTTCCTTTGCTGAACAAACTATAGATGTATGGTTGGGCAATGCCTGAACAATCTTTGGACAGAATATATCGGAACAATGCTTGGAAAGTCGTTTCCTGCACAATTCTTGGATAGTTTTCTATGAATATTCTCCGCCGAGTTTATAGATTATTAAAAATCTCGTCCATTTCAGCATTATCTAGCTTGTTTAGTTTATATCTTCAATGTAATTATGATAACTATTTAACTATTCGAAGATTATAATTATAATAAAACACTTTATAGAATCAAAAAGTCAATTTAAATATATCTAGGCTTCGATGCTGAACAAGAACCTCAAGATTTATCTATAAAGATTAAAGATATTTATTCTGGAACGCGAAACTAACTAAGCTAAGACACTAAGTAAGTAGGGAAGCAAGTGAGTAAGTATCTAATCCAATAGGAAGTCCCATAAGTACAGAGATAAACGAGCAGCATGTATATATGCTCGTTTAGTCAAGTCGTATCTTCTGCAATGAAATCCCAAATGTATCTCCATTTGGCAACAATAATCAAGTTAAAATCTGTTCTGTTTGCAATGCTCAACAGTTGCAAGTTGCAACACTTAAGTACAAGTAGAGACCTACATAAAGAGGCAACAACAAGAACAACAACAACTTCAGTTAACAAAACGCCCAACACACTCTCAAGGTCAAGTGTCGGCAAGTGAAAGGGATGTCAGAGTTTAATGTTGTTCTTGTTGCTGTTGCTTTTGCTGTTGGTGAAAGAAAACAATTACTTTGGCACTTAACAGCTTAACACATCACTTTACAGTGTGATGCAAAACTCTGTCTGCTTGTTGCTTTTAAATAGGACTTGGCCAAAAGCCCAAGCAAAAGCGGGTGCTTAGTGTATAGAAGAAGAAAGATAGTCGTGCGGTGCAGGGCAGTAGATAGAAAGGCAAAGCCAAAGAGCCAAAGCCATGACAAACGTTCAAATATAATGCTCAAGGTCATTTGGTTGGCGCAATTCGTAAAAAAAAAAAGAAAGGAGTTGGCCCAGGATAAGCGGAAACAGCAAACCCTTGTTGCCAGCCAGTCAGGCAGCAAGCCAGTCAGCCAGCCAGCAATGTTGCATGCAACAAAAGGGGAAGTTGAAAGCAAACGTTTGGACGTTCTCATGAATGGCAAGTGGCTTTCATCTTGCGAGACACCCACAGAAAGCAAAAGCAACAACAACAACACAACCAGTAAGGACAATAATCGCCTGGCATAAGAGTCTCTCTCTCGGTCCGTGTCTTCTCTCGGTCTCCGGTCAGCCTTGAAAGCACGACCCACAAAACAACTTCCTTTTTGGTCTGGCCTGGCCTGCCCTGGACTCTGATTGCAACTGACTCTGTACTGGCAGACGTCCTTGCCAGCAATGCGACTGTGGTTGCCTTGCCCTGTCTGAGGTCCACCTACTTCAACTCCGACTGCCTCTCTCTCTCTCTGTATATTTCCCTCAATCTGTGTATGTGTGTGTGTGTCTGAAGTTAAGCATTTTGCGGCTGCTTGAAAACCCAAAATCCCGGCTGCCTCTCAGACAATCAGACATTTGACTACTAGTATGAGGCATGAGGAGAAGAGAGTTTGCTCTCAACTGCTTTTGCTATCCATCTTGACAAGTGGCTCACTGTGTGTCTGTGTATATGTGTGTGTGGCCTTAGCTTTGCTGCTTAAATGTTTGCTACGGACAGAGATTGGCATTGGTCTGCTCCGGCTCCTGCTGCTGCTGGCAAAGATGGCGATGTTGTTGCGGCTGTGCTCGAGAAATTACAGATAATTTGTTAAATATGGCACAGCATGTGATATGTTGCTCTACGGCTACACACACACACACACAGACACAGACACTTACTTATATTCATTCACTGTACGGCCGGAATATGGCGAAAGTGAAAGTGCATAAAGATCTGACTGGCGGCAGTGCTGCAAATTTAGCTAGTTGTAGTCTAAGATTAGCCGATTTTTGCGTGTGGATTTCTGAGTTTTTCTATTTGTACTTTTTTTATTTGCATATCATATTTTTAGAAGTTTATTTTAAGCTAATTTTAATAGATTTTGCAGCTAAATTTTGAACGTTTAGTTAGTTTGTGATGCTGCCAATTTAGCTAAAGTTTTTTGCAAATTATCTAATTTTCTATGGAATTTGTACTTTTATCTTTTGCGAATCTTCAATCTATGTTTTGTATTTTTTGTGTAATTTTTCTGCAGATTCCTTTATAATTTCTCAATTAAATTTAACAAGAATTTTGTTAATATTAATATTGTACTGCTTTCAATTTAATTTATTTATGTTTGATGTATATTTCACTAACACGTAAGTGCTAGAAACTTGAATTTTAAACAATTGGTTTAATTGAATGAGCTGTGAAAAGATAAATTGCAGAGTTACAGTCACAAACAAGTGGGACTAAATTGTAGATTAAAGTTAAAACCTTATATTTCCTATAAATCCTATAAATTATAATCTTTTTCGTTTAAATTTTAGTTTATTCATTCCCTAATTGGATATTTTAAGTTTATATATAAAAATTTTGCTAAACTTATGCTGATCAAAAATAAGTAGCTAATTTTAGCTTTTTTTTAGCTTATATATTTGTTTCTTATATAATTATGCTTCTAAATCTTCATCAGAGAAACTGTCTAAATTTCAACTTAGTTTTTTTCTATCTTGATTTAGCTTTTTTTTATGTTTCATGCGAAGTTGTCAACACTGTTTCCCAGAAACCAAGGCTAACCAAGCAAGCGAGCGAGCGAGCGAAGCAAGCAAGCAGCCAACCAAGTGCTTCTCCGTCTGTGAAGTGAAGTCAACTTGAATTGAGTCGCGTCGAGAGTCGAGACATTCTGCCAGACACTTGTTAGTGTGTGTGTGTGTGAGAGAGAGAGAGTCTGAATGTGTATATGTGTAGTCAATGTGTGTGTGTGTTTGTGAGAAGGCATTCCTCAAGGTTGTTGCTTGCGACATGATTTCAATTTTATTTTAGCCTGCCAGCCATTTTGTGCCATGTGCCATGGCTACATATAAGTATGTGTGTGTGTGTGTTTGTGTCTTTAAAGAATTTTAGCATGTGTGTGTGACTTCCTTCTCTCGCTCTCTCTCTCTCTCTCTGTCTATGCATGTGCGTATGTCTTGCACAGCAGGAAGCTGTGTTGATATGTAGTGTAATGTGGCAACATTATTTGCTTGATTGCTTTATTTTACGCAAAAGGTGTTTGTGGCTTGACACCACACACACACACACACACACACAGATACACACGCACACTTACTCATTCATTCATTGTGACTTTTGTTGTAGAACACAACATCTTTGAACATTTTGCTTAAGTAAACGTTTTGCTGTCGAAACATTTTCTGTTTATTTATTAGCCCACTTATATAGAGACACAGAAAGTGAATGCAATACACACAGAGTAAGAGTGAGAGAGAAAGGACCCTGTGTGCGAGTGAGAGAACATGCTTTTTGGGAAAAAGCATTTTGTGCAAATAAATGCAAAAGAAAATATTTTGTGTAAATAGACTTTGAATTTCTTCAGAGAGAGTGCATAAGAAAGCAAATTCAACAGATTTATGGCTAAAATGCTGATACACTTGTGGCCAACAGTTGTTATTGTTGTTTAACAAGGACATGGACAGTTTACATGTGAATGCGTTTGTCTGTATGTGTGTGTGTGTGTGTGTGTGTGTATAGGAAATGTGTGAAAGTGTGAAGATTCCTTAAGGATGCTTTTGCTTGCATAATTGCATGTGATTTATTGAATTTACAAGCATAAGTGAGCAGCAATTATAAAAGCAAATCGAAAGTGAAATGCAACAAAAACAATTTATATATATAAAGATATACAAGAGAAAGAAACTTCTATTTGCTGCTGTTTTATGGCCATGGTCAAGACAATTGTTTTCTAATTTATTTTCAATTTTTATTATTTTTGATAAACAAGAAATTAAAGAAAGAAATAAGTAAAACAAAAAATAGCTGAGCAGCTTAAGATAAGAAAAAATAAACAAAACAAACTATGCAAACTAACCATACTCGCACACACACATACCCTGCACACCCTCCTACACACTCATGTCGAATATTTTAATTAAAAATTCAATTTTAATCAATGCATTAGCACAAAATGTCTCGTGTTCTGCTCGTGTTGCAAGCAAATGGAAACAAGCTGCGGAGCTAACACTCTCTTCCCATTCTCGGGGTAAGTACAAGCGGCAAGAGTAGAAAGGTAGACGGCAACAATCCTTTGCAGCAGCAGCAGCAACAGCAGCAGCAAAAAAATACAAGTTTTATGCGACGTTTGAAAAATAATAAAAAAATCGCAACTAAAAAGTTGAAAAAAGTCTGTTGTATATATACAACAACAACAACAAGCACAACAACAACACTCACGATGACGAAAAATTTATATATATATAAAAAAAAAAGCCAAATAGAATATTGCAGCACTCCAAACCAATAACGAAGGAAAAAATCTATGGAAAGTAGCCAGAAACAGAAACAGAAACAGATGCAGAGCAAAGGGTCATAAGTGTGCGCCGTTCGCTCTTACGCCATGTCTAAGTGTATTTGTGTGTCGGTGTAACCGTGTGTGTGTGTGTGTGTGTGTGTAATACACATACATCGTACATACATATATAGCATGTCTGTAAAATGTGTTGCATTTTTATTATAACTTGAAAAACGTTGATAACTCCGCCTATTTCTAACGAATGTTTGGCTCCCACTACCTAACGTTACGTTACGTATACGTAATGTTCAAATACGAGTCGTCGTGTGAGTAGCAAACAAAAAAAAAATACAAAAATATATATATATATATACTATTATATATAGAAAAAAAACGCAGCAAACGAGTATAGAGAATACATTCGATTGAATTTAATATGCATGCATACAATAGCACAAACATATATAGAGAGAGATGTATGTATGTATGTGTGTACGATGGATACTGGGAGACAAACTGAAGCTAAAATTGGGAGTTGAAGCAGCATCAGCATCAGCAGCAGCATCAGCATCAGAAGGAGGTTAGTATCAGAAGGCAAACAGGCAGTGATGTTGTTTAGGCCGTGATTGTGTGGGTGCAGCAAAATATTTTGTTGGTTTGTGGCCATTTGTCGATGAGTATGGTTTAATGGGGGACTTGTTGTGGCATAGACACATGGAGGCACATGGCTACCCCATCTAAATAACAACGCCGTTGGCTTAAACCAAGAGGCGTATGTATGTATGTATATATGTATGTAGAAAGAAACTCAGCTGGAGTATAGGCAAAGTACAGGCGACGACGATGCCAGCGACGATTTGTGACGCTTTTTTTCTTCTTCTTCTTTTTGGTGCCTTTTGGTTACTTTATCAAGTACAGTGGGAAAAAATTTAATGAATATTATAAAATAGGGATTGTTCAACAACTAAATTATTATACAAAAATTTATGTTTTATAAAGTTGTTTAGCGATCTTTCCATTCTTTAGATGTTGCGTCATCCAGCTCAAGGTTTATATATTATTTACTTAATTTTTAATTGTTTTTTATTAAAATAAATTCATTTTCTATGTGTATGTTGTATATTGTAATTTATCTAAGAACGTCAAAGCTTAAATGAAAAATTCATTTATTTTAATTTTTTGTATCATTATTCTGAGATTATTTAAATTGATATCAATAAAAATATTTATTGATTTAATAAATTATACATAAATTGAATAAAATATTAATTCAAATGATGGATAACAATAGAACTTGGAATACTAAATTAAATATTAAAAAAGTTGATTTTTTTCTCAGTCAATTATAATATTGTATTCAATTTATGCGGGATTGTATTTATATAATTATATCAAATGATTCATATCATAACATATCTTTAAACTTGGCTTGAAATGTAAAAATTGATTATTTTATTTATATGAAAATGTTCTCTTAAATAACAAGATTTCGGACGTCTTCCACAGTTTATGCTCTCTAAAACCCTTTGAGAATTTTAAGATTAAACAAAAGAATAAATAGAAAAATCATTTTATATCTATTCATTTTATATATATTCCAAGCTTAAATCTATTATTCTAATCGCATACGATTTTAGTTCAGTGTAATTTATCAATAGAGCACGCAATGCTGGGTATTGTACAAGGAAGCTGTATGTTGTTACTCGTCAAAGTTATTTGTGGAAGGAAGGCTGTCGCATGGAGCCTGATATGAGTACAGTGCCTCAGTCGATACCTGCTGGGGCTAAGTGCAGCAAGCAGAACAGACAAATACATATACACACATACACGGATATAAGAGGACACATTGATGCAAAAGCATCAAAAGCCGCACCCGCCTAGCAGCAACAAAACAACAAACACAACAACAATAGGAAGCTGGAGGTACAACAAGGGAGCCACAGCTGTCCATAGTAATAGCCATAGCGACGCGGCCTGATGATGACGACAAC
>JBANCX010001131.1:0-10796 GCA_037040065.1 Dettopsomyia nigrovittata | reverse complement strand
TGCTTAACGACAGCTTGGAAGCCATTATGATCATCAGCTGTATATTCAACAATGCGTGTACGTCCATCAGCCTCCTTCATGGTATAGCCACCTTTGACTTTATCACCATCGCGTGTCTCCCATTGTTGTTTAATGTCACCGGTCTTCGTATCTTTAACACCATAATCAAACTGATATTTTGGATGATGATGATGGTGCTCCTCATGGTCCTGCTGATGATGTGGTGCCCAGTATTGCTGCTGCTGGTGCTGGTGATGTGGTGCTGCTGCAGCCACATGATGATAATGTTGTGCTGGCTCATAGCTATGCCATTTTTTTGGCGCCTCCACATGATGTGTCTGTATGCTATAGCCAATACCATGATTATGATTATGATCATAGCCACCATGTGGCACATAACTAGCAACTGCTGAGATGCCCACCAAAGTGCAACACATTAAAATGAATATTTTTGCCATAATTTAAAAAGGGGGAAATTATTAGTTTTTGGTTGTTACTTGTCCAATGGTACAATTCAAACTGTGATACAAAATCTAAATTTGTTGAGCTTTTTATAGTGCCCACCATTCTATATTTTAAATCAAATTTAAATTTAAATTAATATTTCTGGAGGTTAAATAGGCTAGAAAAAGTAACAACGAAAACCATCAAAAAATAACTTGAAAAATATTTGTGCAAATTTTCCTTTTTTTTTTGTTTGTTCCACACATTCATTTCAATTGCCCAATTAAATGCAGCCCAAAAAAAGGCAACAAAACCAACAACTTCAACAACTTCAACAACAACAAATTAACAGACCAAAGAAAAATATATTTAAAAAAAAAATTAAACAATAGTTTTTTGTTGTTGTAACTTTGCAGCTAGTTATTGTTACTATTTAGTAGAAATCAATCAACAAGTGTGGCCCGCTTTCGAATTGACCAAAAACGCCAAATGCCGCGCCTCGCTGCATTTTCAAGCTAAAAACGAAAAACAACAACAACAAAAAAGTGCTCAAAGCCCAAATGACCTTGAGACGCATTGCAGCAGCTACAACCAACAACAACAGAAGGGAGACATGGAGGGCTCTCCAATCGATTTGGCCATTAATACACCATGGGTGGTGGGTTTGCCCACTGAGCCCAAAATGCTTCCGAATTTGTGTTAAACTAAATTATGTTTCTTTTGTTGTACATTTTAAAAAAATTCAGAAAATGGGGTATTATAGTTTTGTGTTAATATATGTAACAGTTTGATCATATAAAGTATAAATATTCGAGACTCTGTCTATCTATCTATTTGGTATCCATCATTCATTTGTCTTTTTTTAAATTTCCACCCACCAAAACATCCACCCAAACAAATCATAAAACATTTTAAAAACAGTTGAACATTTGAATATCTTAACTTCCTTCTTAGATTACTGACCTGATCTGTGAAGATCATTACGATCGGAGCATAGCATAACCCATAAATCATAAACATATGCACCAGCCGTTGTATGGAAAACTGTTTTTGTTTCTCAAGGGATTGCAATAAAATTCTTTAATTATCTAAGTTATATCTAAGATCGAACGACTATATCATATATGTAGTTGGTCATAACGATTAATCGGCACAAGTATTTGATGGGTAGTATTTCAGAGTTTAAATCGGGGTATCTCGTAGTTGGATACACTCGACTAGAGCTCGCTTAGCCGTGTAAATTAAATGGAATTGTTTTTAATTTGTTTGTAAATGAATAATCAGATGATTTATTGTTTACTGTGTTAACTATGTGTTTAATAACATGTTAAATGGGAAGGGAGTGTGCTCTCTTCTATGCGTTCTTATGCCAAAATTAGGCTCGTTAACCGCTTGGAAGGTCACAATAGACGGTAATAACATTCTAACCAAACTTTTGTTTAAAAGATAAATTGATTATGAAACTTGAAACCAAAAAAAAAAAGGGATTGGTCTTAAAAATATATTAATTAATTCTTCGAAAGTGAAAATGCTCTAATATTCTATTTTGTCAAATTTCATATTAATATTAATTTTTAAATCTGAGAATAAATATTTTGCATAGACAAATTCTAAATAATTTTTTTCTTTCATTTATTTCTATTTCCTATTTAAGATTTTTATAAAATAAGAACAATACAAAAACAAAAAACATCAAATTTTTAAGAATAATAGTTTCTATTGTTTTTTTATATTAAATTCCTTTTTGTATTGATTCACTTTTCGATTAAATAATATTTTTAAAATTGAATTGCATTCACAAAACTTCTAAACAAATGCCCTCCAATGGTATAAATTAATTGTGGTTTTGGCGTTGAAAATTAAATAATTTATATTAAAATTTTCTATGCAAGTTAACACTCAAAACTGAGTCAAAACTAATTAACCAATTGAAGGCAGGTGAATGGCTCTGATCGACCGACCGACCGACCGACCGACCACCCGATGCGCATTAGAGCTCTATAGCTATATAAACGACTTGTGGTACCATCAAGAACCAACAGACATCGTTATAACTTCAATCGGAAATCAACGAAAATTTAAAGAAAAAATTTTAATTTAATATGAAACCATTCTGTGGAATTTTGGTGCTTGGTTTACTGGGCTTGGGAATGGCAGCGCCTCATGCCGAACATGGACATGCCACCAGTTATAGCGTGCTGACCAAGCATGATGAGCCAGCGCACAAAAGCTATGGACATGGACATGGACACGGACACGTTTACGTACACGGACATGATGATCACAGCTATGGTGGCTATGATGGTGGTTATGAAAGTTTAGGCTATGGCTATGGTCATGGTCATGAGAAACATGAGCCATATCATCATCCTAAATATCATTTTGATTACGGCGTAAAGGATGCCCATACGGGTGATCACAAAAGTCAATGGGAGTCACGAGATGGTGACAAAGTTCATGGTAGCTACACTTTGAAGGAAGCCGATGGCACTACACGAGTTGTCGAGTATACAGCCGATGATCATAATGGCTTCAATGCTGTGGTCAAGAAATTGGGGCATGCTCATCATCCACAGGTCTATAAGAATTATGCACATGGTGATCATTATGGCGCTGGCTATGGCTATGGACATGATGTAGCCCATTATGATAATTACGATCATGGACATGGACATGGACACGGACATGCTACCAGCTATGCCAGCGTTAAGCAGCTGCATTAAATAACCTCAAAATTTTCATGGATGAATGATGACGACTAATTGGCAAACAAAATTTTTACGTGTAAAATGTTCTTGGAAATCTAATCTTTGTATATAACTATAAAAAATACCAAAAGAGATTAATACTATTAAAATACATTGAAAAAAAAAGAGAAAAATTGAAATTTTTTATATAAAATTTATTTAATTTGACATTCACTAAGCGGTACTAACCCAGTCAACGGCACATACATACATATGTTGATATTTAAGTGTCTTCCTGGAGATGAGAATCACCTTTCGGAGCAGCACTCATTTTGAGTCAATTTTATACCTTGCACTGCGGGTTAGACTCTCCTAAGCAAGTTACGAGTTCTAATAGCCAAAAACGAACACTGGAGCTCCTTGGTATTTAAATAACCAGCAACATAGAATACTTTGAGAGGCTACAATCGCAGCCAAGATAGGTAACTCGGCCTTAAGGACGGCTGCCTTTCGTACAGGATTAAGCAGAAAACTCAATTCACCTGCGGAGAATCTCTGACCACTAGCGCTATGAGTTGGGGCTTAGCTGCCGGACGGGCAAATGGTCGCCAATCCATCCCCATCGGGCCAGAGATTCTCTTCTTCCCTATCTGACAAGCTTCTTTCCGATAATCTCAAATTATATTTGCTGCGAGTCGGGGCACAGTTGTCCTCCTCCAAATTTGAGTTGCTTCAATTCTTTCTAATATATTTCTTAATTTTCGTATTTTTCTCTTTATATTTATCTCTCACTCTTCTTTATCTTACTTTTTTTCTTCCAAATTCTTAATGCTTAGATGCTCCTAGCTGTGAGTTGTGGGCATAGCTGGCCGGACGCCAAATCAATCAATTTTTGTATATATAATTAAATATTAAAACAAAAAATTAATAATCAAGTTTTATTTTTTATATTAAAAAAATAAACAAATTTCCTGAATTTTTTTTTTGCTTTTAAATAATTGTTGAGTTGGAAAATGTCAAGTAAATTCAGATGATTTTTTGGGATTTAAATTGAATTTAATTTGCTGGCTAATTCCCAAGCCAATCATTATTAATTTATGTTAAGTCCAAACGTAATCCTGCCTGAAATAAATTTTATAATGCCGCCACCGCTGCCGCTGCCGCCGCAGTCCACACAGTCGACACTCGACAACAGCTGCAAAATGGAAGCGCGACTCTAACGCGACTTTTACTCGTCGTTGCAGCTGAAACCAAAAGTGGAGACAGCCAAAGTTAAAAGTTGTTGTTGTTGGTGATAGCGAAACAAGTTATCCAACTCAACCAGAGATAGAGTTAAAGAGTCTGAAACAAGAGTTTCATATACAAATAATTGACAATTAGATTGAGCTTCGGAAGCGTCTCTGCTGCCCACAACAACAGCGCATCGTTGCCGCCTTACCTGATCTTCAGCAACAGCAACAGCAGCAACAACAACAACAACAACGACAACAACAATTATGGAACCAGTTGATCCGGAAAATCTTGTCGACGGGAAAACGGTGTACCAACGCTGCTAAACTGTCTGTCCATGCCGGTCGTCTTCGTTTTCTTTAGCTGGCTATAAATACTTTGGCAATCTCGTGCAAACGCTTTAATTACGTTTTTGTCCTTGACATTGAATCAACACTGCAACAGCAAAACAGAGCGAACAACAACAACAACAACAGCGAGTGACGATTGAGCAGCGTGCGTTTTCGACGCGTTTCTCGTGCGATTTTAATCGCTTGTAGTGATTTTTAAAAGTGCAATTGTGATTAAAGTGAACATTTATATATTTTTAAACAATATACATCAATTATTCACTATTCAAAATGCGTTTTTATGTAAGTCCAGCAAACATTATAAATAAATAAAACAATTATTTTTTTTCTGTTTTGTGGGGTGCTCCATTGAGAGCGAAAGTCAAAAAACTTTCACCCCCCCAAAAAGAAAAAACTAAAATAAAAGTGAAAGTAGTGCAGAAATAAAAGCAAGAAAATGCAAATGTACATCAAATGTATGTAATTTGTTGTTGTTGTCTTTTTTCTTATATAATTTTTTGCGTTTTTCTATAAATGCAAGTTTCTTTGAATAATGTTTCGGGAAAACTTTGATAAATTCCAATAGAATATAGAGCAATTGTAATTATAATAATAATTTATTTTTTTCTGTATTTTATATATCCTAAACAAATAGCAAAATACTAAAGGCATCGTTGATTCAGTTTTCATTTAAACTTTTATTCTTTTCATTAATCAAATTCAGTCTAAAGAGGATGATAAATGCGATCCGATCACAACTCCACTCGATTATCGATTATTCTTAATCGATTATCTTTATGTTATGTTTATTTTATTATATTCTACACTTCAAAACAAAGTATTACAAAAACCAATTAGTTTCTATATATTAATTAAATAAATTTATTATTTAGAATAGTTTATGTTAGAGATTTTCCCTTTTTTAATTAAAATGGCAACATTGCTCATGTCAACAGTCAACTGTCAGTTGACTCCTATCAAGCTGCATCATTTAGTTTGTGTTTGGCAGCCGTTGATAGCAGACTACAGAGCGCGTTCTTCCCTTTATCACGAGCACAATGCAAGTCGGAAATTCATGAATTGAGCTACGATTGCTCAAACAAAAAGACAAACGTTGAACTGCGTATATAGAACTCAAAGAAGACAATGTTGTAAAAGAAAATAACTAAAAACATGTGTTTCATTCACGGACCAATTCAAAATGAAAATGGTTTTAAAGCTTACCCTTGAACATATTCATTAAAAAATTTGAAACAAATTCTCTTAAGAAAAAGTCTATCTCACATAGTTTATAGAAATATTCCTTAATATCCGCTAAAATTCTAAAAAAACAAATTACGAAACTCAAACAAGTCTCAAGCGATTGTAATTATTGTAAATCAAAAAAAATTGAAAAAATGATCGATTTATAAAACCTGAAAACACGATTTTCATACAAAAAAAAGAGACAATTCTTAAAAATATCTCAATTTGTCATACATATGTGTCTCTCTCTATGTATTTTGTAGTTTATTTTTTTTGTAAACTAGCAGCAAACAGTGCTAATTAGTTAGGTTTCATCATGGCTTTAACCAAATGCTGTCTGTCTGGGCTGCAATAACGACACATGCCACAAACTAACCAAAATGCCCAAAAAAAAATGTTGCAATTTATTGGCTGGAAAGCCAACGACAAGTTGCAACCCGGCAACTGGCAATTGGCAGTTGGGCAAACTGGGCAATTGAAATTGTATTCAATTTCAAATATTTGAATTGAATTGAATTGTATGTCGCTCGATTTTGAGACGCGTCATATTGATTGCCATCCTGCCAGACCCGTTTCCATATAGACCACAAGCTACTGGTCTTAAGCACAAAAAAAAAACCATCAATCTCCAAAGTAGCAGCCATTTGCTGTCACATTGTACATACAAATGTGTGTCTCTCTCTCCCTCTCTCAACATTTTTTGACTGGGCGTACGAGGCGTATACGTATTGCCATTACCATTTGACAACTGTCACAACGCTGTATGACATGAACCAACTACAAACTACTGGCCAAGATCGCTTGAGAAATGTCCGTATGCATCTAAACACGCGTTTTGGCTGTCTGTTTTTTTTTTTGGTTTTTGACCAATTAATTGGCCCATGCTCGCGTAATAATTTTGTAGCCAATTTATTAACTATTTTGGACTCAACTAGTTTTTTTTTTAATATTTATTTTTATCGTTTATTAAGCGCTCTACTGATAAACCCAAAACAAATGTTGTTGCACATTCATAATTTTTTTGTTGTTGCTATTTTTGTTTTTGTTTTTAAATGATTTAGATAACGAGACGCCGCCATAGTTGCAACAGCCACCACCTTCATCTCCTGCTGATCTATACAACAACTTTCCTTATGATGGTAAGCCTCGGGACACGCCCTGTGGCCAGTAAACGTATTGCAGCTGCACCTGTTGTCGTTGCCGATGATGATGAAATGATGGAATATGCCCCACAATTTGTAAGCACATATACACATACACATTCACACACACACACACACACACACATACAGTTACATACACTTGCAAGTCACGCACAGTGTGTCATAAACGGTAGCAAAATTGATTAAATAACAAAATAAAATAATTAAGAACACTTTAGTCGAGGTAAGTTAGTTAGGATACTATACCATGACATACCCAGCTTTAAACTGGAAATTAAGCAAGGCCAGTCGTCCGAAGAGCTATTAAACCCTTTTTAGCATTTTCAAGGAATTGTTCCTATAGCACCTATATGATATAGAGGTTCGAGCCACCAGTTTCATTGCTCTAGCTTAGAAAACTGAGAGAATAGTTGACCTATAAATAGACGCATTGACGGACTAGATAAATTCAGCTCGTCGTCCTGATCAAGAATATATATATATATATATATATATGTATACTTTTTGTGGTCGGAGATGCTTCCTGCGATGAAAATAATAACCTTTAGCAAGGTTATAAAAATAACATTCTAGTTGAGGAGGAGTTAGAATACTCTGCAAGATATCTATCTTTCATGAATTGTTCCTTTATCAACTATAATTAATAAATAAATTATAGTTAATAGGCTATAATTACGCCGAAAATTTATTGTTAAACGAATGGTTCATACGGCATTTACCCTAAAAAAACGACTCTAATATATCAAGATCAATATAAATTTGCACAACTTTATTATTGCCGAAATAATCGATAGAATTTGGCGACAATTATAACTTGAAATTTGGTCACACTTAAATAGTGACCTCATTCGTTTCACTCTTTCGCTGCAGTCCATCCGAAGCAGTCGCATATGCGGCATCATATTCAGACTTTTAACGTTCAAACGTTCATTTTTTACCATTTCGCTCTTTCTAGATTCTGTCTAAGTTCCCTATAAATATATACCCTTTATCAAATTCTATAAAAACAGGGTATTATTAATTACTTACATAATTTATTTAACCAAAATTTAATGCCAAAATATTTAGTAGATAAACAAAAATTGTTTTTTTTTGGAAATATTTACACATTCCGTTGTTGTAATCTTTATTAAACATTTTTTTTTTTCGCAAGATATTTGTGTTTTTTTTGCAGATTTTTAACAAAGTGAATGTGCGTTTTATGAGCACCTCCACCCACTACAAGATACATATAAATTTATATAAATTTTCGCCCACATAAATCAAGTTGAAGTCTATGATCTGGCCTGGTTCGGTCTGCACTGTCCTGTCCTGTCTGTCTGAACACTATTGTTTTTATAATTTTTTTTTGTTGTTGTGTGTAAGGTGGGAGAGGTAGTCGAAAATGCGTTTTGCGTGCAACAAGAAAAATGTTGAACGATTCGATCGAACCAAGTGCTGGCGCCTTATATGGTTTTAACTCATGCAGTTAACTGCACCTACTCTCAAAAAATATCCAAAAAAACAACAATAAATGGGGAAGGTCTTGAAGAAGGAGACAATTGTTTTAAAATATTTTTTTTTTTAATATTTATTTAACAATTTAAAAAAAAAAACGTTTTTTTTTTCAAATGCAGCAACAAGTTGTCGCTGCAGTTAAACTGTCGCAACTGTCTGTCTAAATGTCGGCTGTCGACTGACTGTCTGTCCGCCCTGTTTGTCAGTTATCAAAAATAAAATATATATGTATATATTTATAAGAATTTATATATGTATATGCGCATGTATGTATGTGCTGATCTCTCCCACGATCTGTTTGTGTTGTCAATTTGACGCGCGTACGCAATTGTAACAACATTTAAATATCAAGCATACGCCCTGTTGACTCCCCAGCGTATGAACATAAATGCATTTATCATAAATTTCAATTCGTGCACTCAATTTATGAGTTAAAGTTCACACGCACCCACCACCAACCAGCACCATAACAAAAATATGGCAATTGAATCGACCACCAACTGATGTTTTGGCCAGCCATTGGCTGCCTGTTATAAGCTCCTCTGGGTGGCCAAAATAAAAAAACAAAAAATTGGTCTAGCACTTATGCAATAACCAACAAAAAGCAAACCAAAAAAAAAAAAAGTAGCTTTGATTAAAAACTATAATATTTTTGCAAAAGTCTATTTATTTTTATATTTTTTTTGGTTTTTTGTCAGCCTTGGCTGCTCAGGTTACGCACTGTACGCAATGTAATCATTTGTTTTCTGTGGACAGCGACAGCTAGCTAAAGCAAATTGATAGGCAGCAAACAACCAAAAATAAATACAAAAAAAAAACAACAACAAAAATAACACACTGCAACACTTGGAGACTCGAATCTCTGTAGACTAGTATAGGGGACTGTTGCCTGGACACGATATATTGTGGCCATTTATGGACGTCTGCGCTTAATTGAAGCCAGCGCCAAAGCATGCGAAATACTTTTGCACAATTTATTAGAGCTCTAGCTTAAACAATTTGGAACAGAGGTGCCACCACAAAAAAACAAAAAATAAATAAATAAAATAAAATAAAGTAAAATATATAGAGAAGAAATATTTAACAGACATAGCTAAATGACAACGCTCCACATTTCGTATTAATTGAATTTATGTAAATGTTTTGCAAGCTGACACTATTCAGCAAATTCAAGTTAAAAAAAATACTGAAAAAAAAATACTAGAAAAATAAACTCTTTTTTTTTTGCTTGTTTGCTTTCTACTCTACATGTACATATGTCAATTGCATCTCTAATACATATATCTAAATAATTAATAATTAAATTGGCAATTGACTTAATGGCGGCTATAGATCAAAAGATCATGGATTTATCTAAACACATACTCTGTATGATACAAAGACCCAACCCAAGTGCTCCAGTGGCTTTCAAACTGTGCGCACAGCGCGCGTTTTTGCCTTGACACAATTTTATCATTTTAGCCAAGCCAATAGCAAAAAACGGCTTTATATAAAAAAGAATTCTAAAGTTTTTTTTATTTATTTTTTTTGGACCTGCAATTGGGGCTTTGGTGCGTGTGCGTTTATTTGTTTCTCTTATTTTTTTCGTATACCATTTAAAAAATAGCGAAAAGGGGTATTATAGTTTTGCGAGAATATATGTGACAGGTAGAAGTACATAGCTTCGACCCCCATTAATATATACATTCGTGATCAGCAACAACAGAGGAGTCGATCAGATCAGAGACTATAAAAGCTAGAGCACAATATTTGGTATCCAGGTTGGTGTATATCGCACGCATTTATTTGTATTTTTCCAGTTTTCACCCACCAATGAAAAAAAAAACACGATTTACGGTTGGAATTTTCCACCTGTTATCTTAAGACTTGGTATAGATATTTGATATTACATATATCATTTATCTATTGTACCAATTTCATAAAGATCAGATCAAAAATGCAAATTTTAAAAATGCAAAACAAGAAAACATAACTAACATGCCTTAGTTTAGTGTACTATAAATATAAAAATTCCTAGAGTATCTTCTAGTTGAGCATAAATATATATATTTTTAAACGTATTTTTTTATCTTAGGTGTGGTTAAAGTATTTTCGAACGCATTCTCTTTAGACACTGAAGTAAAATTATTTGTAGTCTGCCAATTAATAGAGCTGCGGCATTTAATGCAAGCCAAGACATTGCACAGATTTTAACCTCCAAA
>JBANCX010001128.1:0-10811 GCA_037040065.1 Dettopsomyia nigrovittata | reverse complement strand
ATGTCTCCTTATGCCTGTTACATACATCGTACATCGTCACAAAACTATTATACCCCTTTTCATTTTCAATGAATCGGAGTATAAAAATGCAGCAAAATTCATTTCAACACTCACTCACTGACTCGCTCTTTTTTTACCGACGCAAACGGTCACAACGAAACAATAAATATTAAGAAAAACGGAACTGAGCAAGGTTTCAACTTATATCAGCTGTGTCTTGCGAGCAAGTTTGTCTTTTTTTGTGGGCGTAAAACGAATGCAAAGACTGCATCTTTAATGTTTAAGTGGCCCAACGACACCAAGCCGATGCTTGTTACGCGCGGAACCAAACGAAACCACCTCCGGCCCAACCGGCCGAGGGGCGCAGTCACTTAGCGTGTGATTCGGTCCACGAGGGACGCGACCCGTGGGACGCATGAAAGCAGGAAACAAAAACAAAAAAAAATCAAGTAAGGAAGCTCTAGTCGAGTGTGCTCGACTACGAGATACCCCGATCCATGCGTCGAAATACCCACAAAATACTTACAATGTGGTCTTTGCTCTGCTGCTAGCGATGGCGACTTCGCTGCTAGCGCCATGCAACGACCAATGACAAATATGTTTCCTTTAGTCCGATCATTATGAAAATGGTTTAATGGTTCAAATATCAATATTATGATACCAGTCTCATGTCATAAGTGAAATATTTGGCTGCTGTGTAAATTTGATAAACATCGCTTATCGATAAGCGCATCACACATCGATAAGGCGCGTAAGCTGAATTACTTAAATTGATTAATAAATGAAAATAATGAATACAACAAACATAACAACAGATCATAGAATAAAACGAGCTAAATAAAATAATATTTTTATGAATTCAATACCAAATTGTAATTAAATTAATACAATGATCTTCAATAAATTTGAATATACTACTTTCGATAAACGTATCGAGTTATCGATAACGAATAAAATCATATTAGCTGAAACAGTTATTTCGAAACATATGTTTATACACACATGCATACATATGTACATACATACAAAACGAAAACAATAACAATTGAAATCTAGCGCTCCATTGACCATGATGAGTCATCACCAACAACTAATACATACACATGTACACATGCATGTACACATGCATGCGTATGTATATGTAAACATGTGCGCGCAGGTTATTTTTAGGGCTCCAAACTGCTGCGACAATAACATGAAATTGGTAAAAGATGCAATTGCTCTTAGAGGCAAAGTTTTTATGCAATCGAAAATTGTTGATAATTAACCTTTTATTCAAGTTTTAAATTTCTGGTCGTGGTTGCCAAAATTTTTTGATGCAGATCGATTAGTAGTAAGCTCAATTGTATATGTAGTGTTTGAAGACTATAGGTGGTAATTACACCTGTCATTGCTGAGTTTGAAATCTGTGAAAATCAATTGCTTATAAAATGTTTGTTTTTGATCCCATTCATGTCATATAGTTACGTTAGATAATCTATAATATTTCAGTCATCTATGCCGAGTTTCAAGGTCACAGGATAATAATTGCACCTGTGGTCGTCACTGTTAGCGCATATCCCAGAAAAAAATTTGATCGCTTTATAAATTCTATGATTTTGATCCGGTAGGCCGTTCATTGGTACAGTAGATCAATAATATGATGCTAATTATGTTTGCTGAGCCTCAAGGTGATATGTAGGTGAAAAATTACACCTGTTATTCGCACTTTTAGGTTGTGGGCATGGCAGCCAAAATATTTTGATGCAAATCGATTAGTTATAAGCTCAATAGTACATGTAGCTAATTTCAAAACTACAGGTAAAAAATTGCACCTGTAAATCGTTTTTTTCGATTGTGGTGGGGTAAGGGGAATCGATTACAAAACACTTTATCTTTTATTTTTCACACTACACTCAATCCTTAATACCAAGTTTCGGATCTCTAGCTTTTATAGTTCTTGAGATAACACCTTTCAAATATCACCTTTCCAGGGGGTCAGGTCTTGATTGTGGGAGTTGTGGGCGTGGCATTCAAAATTTTTTGATTCAGATCGATTAGTTTTAAGCTCATTAATATACATTCCGCGTTTCAATATAATAGGTGAAAAATTGCACCTGTAAATTGAATGAGGGGTGTGGTGGGGGAAATCAAAAAATATTACGGTATAGCGAGTACAATATTTGGACCTGGATACCAAATTTGCAGCAGGGTCATAGGTACATATGTATCTACGTGTTACTCTAATAGGAACAGAAAAGTTAATATTAGATAATAATTCAGGAGAGTCTATATCTCCGAAAGCATTTTTCTATGGTTAACTAAAGAAGGAAGGTTAATCAGAAGAAGTCTACTTTCATAAGGTAGCCTTAAATTAATATTTCAGTTAAAGCGCCGGAGAGCGAAAAATAAAATTTTTTTTTGAATTTACTTTATTCGGTCCATGTGTAAAGCATAAGAAGGAGACCATACACAGGATCTGAACTCGAGTATAGGACGCACAAGGGAGATGTATCGGGCCTTGGTTATATAGGGATCGTCGAATTCTCTCGACCATGTCTTTATAAATCCCATCACACCCATAGCTTTATTAATCATGGTAGAAATGTGATTATTAAGCTTGAGTTTATAATCAAGAATTATACCAAGATCATTGACAATAGAAATTCTCTCTAAGGGCTTACCACATAGATTATAACAAACTGAGGTTGGGTTTGCCCTGTAAAAGATCATTAGTTTACATTTGTCACAATTCAAATTAAGTAGAGTTAAATTGCACTAGGATACAAGAAAGTCAATATCCTCCTGTAAGTTAACATGACTTTGTTGAGCTTTGTATTGGTAACAGAGTCTAACATCGTCTGCATACATACAAGTATGCTTTATTGAAGTCGGTGTAAACGGCATCGGTTTGCTTGTTCATATGAAATCCTTTGATGACAAATGAACTGAACTCAAGTAAATTCGTATTTATGGATCTGCTCTTCATAAAACCATGTTGGCATGGAGATATGATAGATTTACAAAGATGTGGCAGTTGTGGGCATATCATCTTCTCAAACAGTTTAGGTTTTGCTGAAAGCTTAGCTATACCTCTATAGTTTTGATCGTCTGATTTTTTGCCTTTTTTATGGAGAGGAATAATGAATGATTCCTTCCAAACGAACGGAAATGGGAGGTTAAAAAGTTTAAGTAGTGGCTTGCGCAAACCCTCCGCGCAGTAATCGAGTATTCAACCAGGAACTCCATCAGGTCCACGTGCACATACAGGTTTTGTCAGTTTTAGATCGTTAAGTAACGATTTTTCTTCAATTTAAATAGTTTTTATAACAGCGAGCATTAAGCAGGGCAAAGTTGGATCGAGCGATCAGATATCTAGATAGATTAGATGGAGAGCTATTTAACTTATATTTTTTATAAAGTCTAGACTTTTTATTTTTTAAGTTGCTAAGGTCTTTAGAAAACCATACTGGCTTGCTAGATTTTACCGGGGATATTAAGGGGACACATCTTTCAAACAAATTATAAATGACAGAATAAAAGATTAGCGCTCTCTTTGCCACTTTGTTTTTATTTTTCTATTTCTTTACGTATTTTCTCTGTCCGCTCACTGCGCTCATTCAAAGAGCGTAGCGTAGGCTACAAAGTGTATGTATTGGTAACTTTGTCTCTTCTCAGAATCTATACATGTGAGCGCATTGCCTATTGCTTGTCAATGGGGGATGTTTTCACAGCCTACTGCATATTGCTATCCCGCACTCGCATTGGCAGATACAAAACGATCAAAGTTTGAGTTTTTCAAGTTGCAAATTTGAAAAATTGAGTATGAGGAACTATTTTGTTTCTCAAATACTGTATACAAACCAAATATGAAAGCCTTAGAAATAAGAGATTCGCGGCCTATTATTAGCTAGTATCCCCCTTTCGACTCATTTAGAGTTGGAGTTTAGGGAAATCGCTTCTTAGTGCTCACTTTCACTATCAAATGTAACTTCTGTGAAAAATTCAGCTCTGTAGCTCTTACCGTTTAGGCAGTGCGTTGATTGCCAATCAGTCAGTCATTCAGTCAGGACAAACCATTTTATACATATATTTTTATACATATATATATATATATATATATATAGATAGTATCCCGATTATCAGATTGTCTATTTGGAATATCCCAAATACTTATACATATAAAAGATAAAAATTTGAAAGTAAAAAAGTAATTTACATTAGATATAAAACTTTACTTTACTTTTCAAGATTTCAAATAATATATATTTAGAGCAAAAATAAAAAGTTGATTATTCTGAATTTAAAAAATATATTTTTTTTACATACAATTTCTTTTCATTTTCAATTTTATTCTAAGACGGTTTTAATCTTTTTGAAATGAATTATTCGATAAATTATCGAGTAAGCTTGATATAAGACTAAATATCGAATTATTCTAAATTATATTCCCCTTTGTACTACAAAATAATATAAATTTATACATTTTTATTTATTAAATATTTATTCAATATTTAAGTAAAAGTTTTTTGTATTATATAAGATAGTACATATGGTTTTGTATTTAAAGTCTTCGCATATTTAAAAAAAAAATTTCGAAATATGTTAAAGCAATACGCAGATTCCATTTAAAGGATTTAATTACTTAGTTCCAGATTTAGGTTTATTATTTGTAAATTAGAATTTGATTCAAGATAATTATTTAAGGAAGAAAATTATAAATTTAAGAATAAGAACTAAATCGGATTGTGTTGTCTCGAATAGATTTTGGTCTCTTCGTTTGCTCGGCTACGTATACGAAATCCTGTCATTGAGAGCATATTATAAAAAGTGTTTTTTGTTTTTTTTTTTTATAGCACTACATTGTTAAATGAATTATTTTCGTTTTTGTTTAATTGTTCTATTAGCTATTACAGGGTATATGCGATTTCAAAAGTTATTGCATATTGTTGTTGTTAACTAACAACGTCAATATGTCACCATAATCATTTGTTAAGCGCTGCTCAAAGACATATCAGAAAATCTTGATGAGCTGAACTAAACGATGACAAAGCTGAGGGAATGACAATGATTGGATGAACGATGAACGAAGATGGTTTTTTGTTTGTTATTTTCGCGTAGGGTCTGATTCAGTCAGAGTTATAACAGCGACTCGAGTTGGAATGATGAGCACGCTGACAATTTGCCTTGCAAGTGACTGTTTACAATTTATTTGCATTAGTTGGCAACAAAACAGTTGGCCACGGTAACAGAAGCGTTATCTGGCAACTGTGAATGGTTGAAATAACAACCGAACAACCTATGTAAAAAAAAAATAGTAATAAAGCTTTAGTCGAGTGTGCTCGACTACGAGATACCCCGTTCCAAGTGCTCTGATGCTAGCGATGCCGACGACGATGCTGGCGCCTGGCAACGACCAATGACAAATTTGATTGCTCTATAAAACTTGCAATTTTCTTCAATCGTTGAATAATTAGTACAGTAGATTGGTATTACGACAAGAATGTTACTTAAAAGAAACATCAAGGTCACAGGTGATAAATTGCACCTGTTATTCGAGGTTTTGATTGTGACCAAAAGTTGTTCATGCAGATCGATTAGTCGTAAGCTCAATAGTATATGTAGCGAGTTTCAAAACTACAGGTGATAAATTGCACGTGTAAAACTTTTTTTTTCAATTGAGGGGGGCGCTGGGGGGATATTTGAAAAAAAAAATTGGTTTTTTGTATATCCTATAAGCAATCCTAGATACCAAACTTGAGCAATCTAGTTTTTAAATACATTTATTTATTTTTATTTATTTTATTTATTTAAAAAATTATTGGCAAACTAATGCTGCCAATATTACCAAAAAAAAAATATTACAATAATATCTTAATTCTAGAAAATGAAAACAAAACAAAACAAAACAAAACATATATCCGGAGATAGCAACTTTCAAATATACGCTTTAAAGGGGGTGCATTCGATTGTGGCAGTTGTGGGCCTGATGCAGATCGGTCAGTCATAACCATACGAGTATACATTTTGAATTTCATGACAATATGTAAAAATCCTTTTTTTTCGATTTGGCGGGGTGGTTGGGGAAAATCCAAAAAAAATAAAATATTAGTGTACTGCGCGCGATATAATCAAATCTAGATACCAAATTTGGTTACTGTAGCTCTTATAGTCTCTGAGATCGATGCGTTCATAGTACATACAAAAGGACGGACGGGCCAAAATCGACTCGGCTGTTTATGGGATGGGAGATGTCTCCATATGCCTGTTACAAGCAGTGTCACAAAACTATTATACCTCTTTTCCATTTCTCAATGAATAAAAAAATATTTAACTGAAATAAAATTAAATAAAATCAACTTAACAAATATATAGAAGTCACGGCGAACAAAGTTGCCTTGAGCTACGCTCATTCAGACAATTCAATATGCATACATATTTACCTTAGAGTACAACTAGTAGTACCTCTTGTATTAACTTATCAGATTATTGCTATCTACGGCTAAAAAAAATACCTTTCAAGTTAAGAAGAAGCTTTATTTACTGCCAGCATAGCCAAACAATCGGGAATCTTACAAAACATTTACATATATTGTATATTGCTTTTGACGTTCAATTCGAGTTTTAGATTGTGCAATCGTATTTAACGAGAGTATTTAAATATTGAGAGCTTTCAAATAATTGATGTATTTATTTTATCAATTAAAATACATATGTACATATATATGTATATGTAAACTTATGTACTTTCTTAATTCTGAATATCGCAGTCTAAGTAACAATGCCCTAGCCAAATATGATCAATAACGAGATACCCTAGTCTCATCTCCAAAATGCAAATGAATGGTGGAAATCAAATTTTATTACATTGTACTCGACGAAAAAATATCATGGTCCGTAATGACTCCGTGGAACCCAATATTTACTTGTACTTGATGTAGTCGGTCTGATTTATATGTATGTACATATATATATATAACTTTATCAGATTGCTTGAAATTTATCCATTTGAAAAATTGAAAAGGGGTATATTAATTTTGTAACAATGTACATATGTATATAACACGCATAATGAGTTATCTCCGACCCTATAAAGTATATATATTCTTGATCAATATCAACAGCCCAGTCGATTGAGTCCTGTCTATCTGTCGGTCCGTCTGTCTGTCTGTATGTGTGAGCGCATCGATCTGAGAGAATATAAGAGCTACAGCAACCAAATTCGGTATCCAGGTTGGTGTAGTTCGCGCGCTGTACTCTTTTTTTGGATTCAATTTATTATGCACAATTCCAAGGTCATAGAATAATAATTGCGCCTGTGGTCGTCGCTATTTGCTGAGCTTCAAGGTCAGAGTTAAAAAATTAATTTGGTTTTAGGCATTGTGGGGATGGCATCCAAAATGTACTTAATGTACAAAATGATGATCTAGATATCAAGTTTGGTTTCATTAGTTCAAAAAGACTGGCAGCTGACAGATGTACATATATGTATGACTACATCGACTCAGATCTTGAAACTGATCATGGCCGTGTGGCTAGCAGCAAAGGACTGACAGACATGACTATATAATTATACTTTATTGGGTTTCCCACGCTGCTTTCTATAGGTTAAAAAAAATTAGAGCACACTTTTGCGATACAAATACAAATTCTTTTTATTTGTTTTATGTACGTATATAATAGATTATACACACATTTTCCATTTGATGACGCTTACTAGACTTCATCTTGTTCATCGTCAGATGCTTCTAATTCGATAAGCTCACCGATTTCCAATTTGTCATTAAGTAGCTTTGCATAGCAAAGATCGCTCATTGAAAGACGCAAGCAAACGCTGATATCTTTAGTGCAACTCCTATAGAGTTTCACCTGCTCATAGTAGAAAATCCAGAAATTCTCATCTGTTTCGGTTTCCATGTTGAATACAGACTTGAAATCTTCAAAAATCCTAGAAGACAACTTACGTATTATTTTAGCTTTGTCATTAAAATCTAGTTCATCGCTAGGATTCATATTCCATAGTTCACAGTTGCCTACATAGCGTCGTAAGCGACGAACTATATCCACACATTCCGGATTACGCAAAAGCATCATTTTATTTAAAGTAATATCAAACATGCGGTCGAGTGCATCCAGGCATTTGCCCACATTGGCACGCTTTAAGCCCAGACAATCCCGAAACTGTTGAGACAAATGAATAAAGTCACGTTCCATTATGAGCGTATCCTCCTGATCAATGAGTTCCCCAATGAAACGCACAGCTTCCTGGTGGGGTATCTCTTTGCGCTCCGGATCGATTACAATACGCTCTGGCATAGTGTTAGGATCGACTTGACCGGCCTCCAATTTCATCTTTAAATCCAGGGCATCAATGCGAGACTGCTCCAACCAAGCGAACTCTTCGGCTAGAGTCTTAAAATACTTTGGCTTATTGTAGTTCATGTTGATGCCCAAGCACTTGGATGTTGGTATATACACCATAAGTAAATTATTCTCAAATATTATTTCGAGTTGTCGCGAACGTGTCTGCATTGGCATTGTAGGAGTTACAGGCGCTATTGGCTTTGAATTATTGACCGTGTTCAAATTTTCGGCGCCCATACCTCCCCGTGGTACACGTTTCTTCTGCGGCGGCGGCATATCCACGGTATCGCTGCCAGATTCGTAAGTATCACCATCAATATGTCGCGGTGTTTTCTTCGACTTACGTCCGCCGCGTGCTTTCTTCTTATTGCCGCCTTTCTGATCCAACCCATCTAATGCGTCACTTGCTTTGCGCGATGATGCAGCGCGCTTTGGTGCCTCGACAATTTTGCTGACACCGTCAGTGTTGGGCAAATCGATTTGAGGAGCTGGGTCCTCTCCACGTATGGCGCTCTCAATTTGTTTGACAGCCTTGTTGAATTTAGCGCGTTTCATGAGTTTATCGGTGGCGAGCTTGTCCTTGTTCTCGTTATAAATAAAGAGATCTTCGGCTTTTATATTTGCCGTCTCTCCGGTACCATAAAAGTATACATTATACTTTTTCTTGTTCAGCTTGGTTATTTTAGCTGGCCACGATGGGTAACCCTTCACTTTAGCGAATACTAAATCGCCAATTTTGAATGATTTCACGACCTTCTTCTTACCCATTATTCGGTGCGATATTTAATAAATTGCGTGCAATAAGAATTTTCCTTTGGAATGTTCGTTTGACGTCTTCGTTAGAAAATGGCGTTTCTCTTCTTCAGCAATCAGACCTACATACACGTAATTTTCATTAAAATAAATGCAAAATTCTTAAATTAATTACTTACAAATAATTATGCAAAAATTAAAACACAATTTCCACAGAAAGAAAAACTGATGATAGTTCCGGACAGTATCAACTCTAAGTTTCAACTAAATTTTTAATGCCTTTGAAATGGCCCACAAACGTGACAATTGACAAGTGACAGTTGCCGCAAAGCACATTTATGTAAGTGTGTACACATTTAGGTCTTTCTGTTTCTCTGCGAACTAGTCTTAAGCTATGTCGGAATCAGCCGAATCAGTTCACTTTATCACTAGGAACAGATGATAGAAAAATTTATTATCATTGAAAATGAAAGCATATCTACGAGAAGTGAACAAATCCCATTTTGAAATTTACCTCCCATTAAAATAAAATTATTTTTGAGATGCTTTGTATGTGATTGGCATAGATACATACTTTCAAAATGGACGTAGTGTCTAATATGGGATGTACTTACTACATGTACTTCGAATTATCGATATAAAATTTAAATTTAATTTTTTTGTTTGTAAGGTATAAAATCTCTTCCGGTTCTTAATTTTATGTATAAATAATTATTTCATATTTATAGGGTATTTGTAAAAGAACTAGTTTACTAGTTTTTTACACTAACTCATTGTGGAACACTGCTTGGCATTTTGGGTTTGTTGGGCAACACCTATTTACGCCATTATTATTTGTACTGCAAGTTGCAGTAGATTTAGCATTTTTGAATATGAAAAACACTATAAAATTTGGGAAAAAATTAGCTTATAGCCTGAAATTTAGCTTAATTTAATGTTTAGCATATTTTAGCAATAAGTGTTTTCGGGACTTTTTACCTTTTTAAATATTTCGCCGCATATTGATATTGAAACATCGCAATACAAATCGATGCGTGATATAATCGTGCATTTTTTTTATCGATAGTGTAATCGATATGGTTGTGTTGTCTTCTGCATATCGAATAGAACTATCAATATAATTTTGAAATTCTCGATATTTACATGATCAGCTATTACAAATCCAATTTTGGACAGAGGGTTAGCCTATACAGACGCAGGGAATAAAAATCCTTTTGAGTCCATTGACTTGTTTGCAATTCAATTGCTTTCAATACCTTGGTAAACGGCTAAACGGTAAAAGCTAGAAGGTTAATTTATTTCCGCACACGTTTCTTTGTGTGGTAAAGCGCTGAGCAACTATTTCTTTAATTCTAAAAGAGACTTCTCTTATTTTGAAGGCAGTATTTCAATTAAATAGCTACACTAGCTGCTGCGACAATCCAAAATTCAAATCAACTGTCATTTTGTATGGTATATTGACTGGCCTTACGAGAATATGTATTACGACGTTCCTGCGACTTTAGTTTAAACGGGCATTATCCGATTATCCGATTATATTCATGTGTCCATCCAATTCCATAATATGTAATTTAGACTAGGATACACGGCCCCGTGCAACAGTTGCGAGTTATTTGAGTATACGTAAGTCACTTTAAACTAGTCGAGTGTGCTCGACTACGAGATACCCCGATCCATGCGTCGAAATACCCACAAAATACTTATAAAAGTAACAA
>JBANCX010001126.1:0-10817 GCA_037040065.1 Dettopsomyia nigrovittata | reverse complement strand
AACCCGAATCATATTTACCTTATTATTAAAATTGGAGCCGGGTATACCATTATAATGCATTAGCTCAAATGTATCGGGTGTTGAACGACGTTCCAATGGAAAAAACTCATCCATGAACGCATTCAAAAGTATTATACCGAGATTTTCGGGGTCCAGCCTCTTCTGCATGAGGCTGACACTAAAAAAGGAAATGGAATTATAAATCTATATATATATATATATATGTATAATACATACTATCCCGGCTCACTGACGAGATTTAATGCAGCTAGAACATCGCGCAACAATGTGCTCGATATGAAGTTGTTACCCTCTGGATCGTATGATTTGAAAATACGGCGACCAGTTTCCGATGGTGTCTCTGGTGAGACAAGCCTCTTTTCGTTGCTAAACAAGACTATAAATAAGAAATACAATTGATTGACTGATTGATGGACTGATTGATGGATTGAACTTACCCGTTAAATGCGTATCGGAACCCATTACCCAAACAGGATATCGGGGATTCTTAAAGAATGAACCGACTGTACAATATCGCATCTGTTCCATTAATGTTATAAAGCCAATATCGCTTTGCTCACAAATGCCGCGCAACTTTAAACCGCCAACATCCTGTTCATTATCCCAGACATGGGCAACAGCACGACCGGTTAACATTAAATTAATTAAAGATTGTGCTCCATAGCCATAGGTGCTATGTATTAATGGCTCCGATGTATCTGATATATCAGCAGTTACTTGCTCAGTGCCCTTGGTAAGGAATACCGAATACATAAACAATAGTACACCATATGTATGTGATAATTGTGTATAATTATCATTATAATAGCGTGCCACATCGCCAATATTATGAAAATGCAGCGTATGTAATCGCTCATGGAATTGCATTGGATTTAGTTCCAAATGCGCTGGGCGCTGTATCAAACTTAAATCAAATTTACTTTGAGCAGCTGTTGTTGTTGTTGTTGGCTGTATTGACTGTCCAGCCGCGGTGCCAGGCAGCTCCTGTTCTCCACTTTCCAGTTGCTGTTGCTGCTGCTGCTGATCCTCGGATGCCTCAATTGCTGTCTCAATTGCACTAGACGATGGCGGCGTCATACGACGCTCTTTGGTTAAACGCCGTTGCAGTGTAACTATTTTAAATCTTGGCGCACGGCAATTTTTCAATATGTTACACAATGCCTGGATTAATAGATTCTGGCATTTGTCACTGGGCAGCTGCAAATCAAATATTCAAACAATTAATCGATTTCAAAGTGATAATTTAATCGTTAAATCGTATTAAAGCTTTCATTTGGAATCGATTTCATTTTTTGGGAGCAATTCATTCAAATTTTTCCCGATGGATTCTGCTTTTACATTGTTATCGATTAAAACAATCGATCCTCGCACATGTATTCTTAACGATTAATCAAATCGATATAAAAAAAAAAAAGATCGGACAACAAATAAATCGATTCTAATGCAGCTCTCTCTGTATTTGCTTTGAAATGGGTGGCTTGTGGGTGGTTCGGTTGGGTTGACAGCAACTTACCTTGTTTAATTGTACACCTGGCATTTCCATGATAATTATCTTAAGCAAGTACGCCTGCACGGGCGCTATCACAGCACAAGGTCCACCCTGTTTTTGCACCAAAGCTGATGGCTCCACATCACTGAATTCAAATCCTACGAAAAGAATTTAAATTTAAATAAAAATAAAAAATGAAATAAATTTGTTACCTTGAGACCAACGCTTGAATACATCTTCGCGAACATTATCACCCCAAAGCAGTTGCTGGATATCGCGCAATTCACGTGAATCGCCATCGCTGCTATAACGTCTGACAGCAGTTGCGCCAGCTGCTCCACCACCGCCACCAGCACCAGCGCCAGCTCCAGTTCCAGCTGCGCCACCTTCACCACCGCCAGCTCCTCCTCCTCCTCCACTGCCTACACCGCCACTACCACCACCCCCAGTTGACATTGCCTGCTGCTGCTGCTGTGATTCCAAGGTTGTTGCTGCTGCTGTTGTTGTTGTTGTCGTTGCTGCTGCTGCTGCTAATGTTGACGACAACGTCATCGACGACGACGCCGCTGCCGCTGCTGCTGCTGTCGATGTTGTTGCTGTTGCTGTTGATTCTGCTGCTTCTGCTACTGAGGCTGGTGTTGCAATTTTCGGCAAGGCGCAATTTTCGTCGTCGCTGCGCTGCTCGCGTTCGCATGCGTCGCTCATCGCCTGTCGAATTCTTTTCTGTTTGTTTTTTTGTGTGCGTGCAAACGAACGTTTGTTTGATATTTTTGTTGTGTTTTTTTTTTGCGAGAAACAAAACAGAAATGCACAATAAGTTAGTTGAATTCGAATTTGTTATATTAAACTTATATTTAGGTTGGCATTTTTCTCTTTTATTTTTTTTTCTGCTGCTGCTGCTGCTACTGCTGCTGCTGCTGCTGCCTATGCCTAATGCAACAGTGTAGGGATGTACAAAATTATGGGTGCATTAATGCCTATCGGTAATCGATAGTCCGATAACAGGCCACAAAATATGCAAGTGTTGCCTATGCAACGCAATTGCGACCAGTGTTGTTAAAAATAGTATGCAAATAATTAAACATGTTATCGATGTTATCGATAATAAGCAACAAAAAGTGTGACCGCATCGACCAGTAATATTGATTTAAATTGAAAATAATTTAAATATAAAATGATTTTTATTTTATGTTGTTCTACGTTCTATGAATATTGTAAAAATTTAAATTTGCCGCGCATTGAAAGTATTCATTTGTTGTTTGTTATCGATTAGTTAGCAATTCGATTGACGATTAGTTGTGCCATCGCTAATATGAAAGCAAACAAATCAAAACAAAAACTTTAATGGCACCAAAATATGACAATATATTGCCCAAGTGCCCAACAGATAATAACAGAAAAGGAGCACTTGCTGCTATCTTAATTAGCAACAAGACGGCCACGTCAGCAACAACCAAGAGACGTCCATTGGCAACCCGTCAATATCATTGTCGGACATGTCTTGAAATATTTCCACGTTTCCTTGCCTGTCGCACACACGAACAGCTCTGCGATGCGCGTTTAAGTCGTTTGCACATGTGCAAATATTGCCTAACGCTATATGGCGAGGAGCAGCGTCTGGAGCGGCATAAGCAGCGTAAGCATGCCGATGGACGTTATATGTGCTTACAATGTGGCGCAGCTGGCAAACGCTACAGTTCGACTGTGTTTCTCTATAAGCATGTGAGATCATGGCACGGCGAGCATTCCTTATTCTATTGTGCGATGTGTGCGGACAATTGTCACGATGTGCAGGCATTTAGCTCATTGAGTGGCTTGATAGCACATGCGGCCAGTATACATCAGCTGCAGAGCAGCGATGCAGCTGGCAGCTGCAGCAGTCGCAGCAGTACAGTTGATGAAACCGAAGATTTAGAAATGCTCGAGGAGAACATCGATGAACTGTTGCCCATTATCGATTGGGATGATGATTTAACCTTTGGCTGGCCCATGGATCTCGATAAAGAATCCTGCATTGCAGATCCCAAACCCAAGCCAACCGCATATGTTTGTCCCATTTGTGGCAATGGCTATTCGGGTAGCATCTGTTTGCTACGACATATCGAACAATCTCATCCACAGCGTAATCCCCTCGAATGCATCTTTTGTAATAAATTGCATAAGAATCGTGAATCGATACGTGTCCATTTGCAGCGACAACATGTACTCCTCCGTGGACATATCTGTTTAATCTGTCAAGCGGACTTCACCACCACCGATCATCTGCTTAAGCATATGCGCAGCAAGCATTTAGAGCGTGCCCATGTCTGTCCCGAATGTGGTAAATCTTTTTCACAAGTTAGTCATCTAACCGAGCATATGCTCTCCGAACGTGGCCACATCAAGCACACCTGCAATCTCTGTAATACACAATTCTTTCGATCTATCGATCTCACGCAACACATTCAACGCATGCATGTAATCACTACAACTACGTCGACTACTACTACAACAGGCCATGGATGAGCATTGGGGACCAATATTTTAACCAACTTATACATAAAATAGATAAAAACTAGTTTTAAAGAAATAGATTTATGAAATTCTGAACAGATTTACACAAAGACACTAAGAAAACAAATAGAAAAAACTATTTTCCCGATTTCGGAATCAATTTAAATTAAGAAAATATATTTTTATAATTCAGATTTATAAAATTCTAGTTTAAAAAGTTAATTTATCAGAAATATTCTTATAAAAAACTGTGTTACGCGCTCCAACCGATTGAAATTTGAAATAAATAATTATTAAGCACAAATTATTATTAAATATTTAATGAGCATGTAAATACATAAATAAAATAAAATAAATATTCAATCTGCTGTTTGACAAGTTATTTGAACTTTTATCAATAAATTAAAAATGTTAAACTAACAGTGCAGTGTACCTGTTGCTGTTAACAGCTGTTGCACTCTGTTAAAGCGCACATACTGTTAACAGTGCGGCTGTAAAGCTTTTGTAAGAGACGAACCATGTGTGTGCGTGTGTGTGTTTGTGTGCGAGCTGCGCTGAGCGACTGGGAGCGAGACCGTTACGCACTGAGTACGTCAGAGCACAAAAGAGCAACAACAGCAGCAGCAGCAGCAGCAAAATAAACGTTATTTTCATTTCAAGTTGCGCATTTGGCCCACACAGACGACAGTTTTAAACGAAACGTGCTTGTGCTTGGTAGCGCGCGCTTGTCTCAGTCTGTTAACAATTGCGTTGCGTCGCGTCGCTGTCAGCCAGGGCCAGGCCATAATCATAATTGACAGTTTTTGTTTAAAAAAAACTAATAATAATAAAATAATTAACTCTGTAAGTTGTATTAAAATACGAAAACTATAACAAAATAAAACTAAACGAGTATTAATCGCCGCACGGCGACCCTCAGCGGCTAACAACTTTTTAAATTATTTTTTTATTTTTTTGTTATTGTTTAAATGTTTTTTTGTTTTGTTATAAAGCCTTTGTGTTGTTTGTTTTTATATTTATTTATTTGTTTATTTGTGCGCCCAAAATTGAGAGCAGCTCGACAGCTTTTATTTTGTTTATTTTGTTTATTTTTTATCTGTCATCAGAGCTTGCAATTGTAATTTTTTTTAGAAATAAAAACTAAACAAATCCCGTGCAAACGTTGCGCTTGACTTAACACGTCTGTTTTGTGTCTAAACGTGGCTTAGAAACATTTCATTTTTATTGTCGAGAACGCCGCCCAACGTGCAAATTGAAAAATATCAAAAGTGAATGTGATCAGAGAGAGAGAGACAAACAAAGTTTTAGTTTTTTTCTATTTTTTTGTTGTATGTTTCGTATGCAAGTGCAATTAGTTGATTTTTTTCAATATGGTTTAATTAAGTTTGTGAAAAAACCTTTTTTTAATTGAGCTAAAAAACTATAAAAAAGTATAAAGAACAAATGAAGATTTTTAAAAAGGTTCAAAAAAGAATTTAATAATAAAAAATAGCAGAAAAATAAAAAATAAATCAAATTTAAAATCAAGAATTTAATAAATTTAATATTAAAATCAAAACAAATTTGAATAAAACAAGCGAACGAATTGTTCAAATATTTATAAATTAATAATTTAAAATTTAAAAATTTATACTAAGGAACACGTTAATCAGCTTTTAACTGGGCTAAGATGTTTGAATTGTTTATTAAATTATTATTTTTTATATATTTTTTTTAATTTCAAACAAGTTATTGCTTAAATCGTAGATAAAATCTTTTAATTTTCCTTTTTGTTTTGTTTTACTTTTTTACTCAATTGTCTTTGCTGGGTGTCTGCCCTCGATGGACAGACGATTGAAGCGACCCAACAGCAGC
Organism: Dettopsomyia nigrovittata; assembly: GCA_037040065.1. Lineage (NCBI taxonomy): Eukaryota > Metazoa > Arthropoda > Insecta > Diptera > Drosophilidae > Dettopsomyia > Dettopsomyia nigrovittata. Next base: position 4,960 of record JBANCX010001126.1, on the reverse strand, counting down.
AAAACACAACAACAACTCAGCCATACGAGTTCAGCCCTCATTGGAGAGCAACAAATCTCAACAAATTTATCTGCGGATCCGCCCGCAAGAACTAACCAACCGACCGACCACCGACCGACCGACCACAGACCGACCGACCACCTACAATCGTCCAGACACGAGTAATTATTACGAAAACAAATATTTTGCGCTCTTTGCTATAGTATGATACCCTGTGATATAGTGTGTATATAGTATATCAAGTTGACAAATTACGAGGATTATAAGGGGGAAGCGTAGTCGACAATCAAAATAAATCCCCCAGAAATCCCAGATTATTGATGTATTATTATATTATAAATATTATTATTATTATTGCGATCAGTATAACAGAAATATTAAAAATTATCTGAAATTTGCATTGTAAAGCAGGGCGCGATCACAACCTGTATGACTTGTAATGAAGAAAAGTACTAAAAAAAGTTAACTAAACTCATTAAACTCTCAATTGTAAGATCCATTACTTTAGCAGCAGTAATAAATACTAAAAATAATAAACTATAAAAAACAATATTAAAAAGACAAAATAAAGTTATTGAGACAAAGCTAGGGCATCTTCATAGTCGCTCCTGCCATTATTTAAAGCTTTTTCTTTTCCCTTTTCCTTTTGTTTTTGTTTTTGTTTTTGTTTTTTTGAATTGTAATTGATTTGCCTTTTATGTTGTTGTTTCGTTGTATTTGTTTGTTTTTGTTCTTAAGAGAGCACGCACTGCAGCAAGAGCAAGAGCATCGCTGTTATCTGTGGACCTTTCGCTGCTCTTGCTGCGCTTGCTAGGGCTGCTTGTGAGCTTTCCATTGACACTCCTGTTAAGAGATGTTCTGTTGTTGTTGTTGTTGTTTGTATTTGCAATCATTTTTGTTTTTTTCTGTGCCTCACCTGGCAACGATACATACATTATTATGACGCATCGCGCAGTCATGTCTCTGAGCGGTTTAAACCGCAGCAGCGCCAAACAGACGCCTTTAAAGTTATGAGAGAGAGAGGCAGAGAACTCGCGTAGTACATATAAATGTTAAAAAACTTAATTAAAAACGTGCTTAATTTAATTAATTTGTACGCACCATTAATGACATTTGGCTATATAACTATATATAATAATAACTTAAATAGCTTGCGTTCGTTGGTTGACTGATAAGCGAACAACAACAGCAGCAGCAACAGCAGCAGTAGCAGCTGTGACGGCTGCGCATTGTTAAAATTTATAATATAATAAATATGTAACATATGCACACGTAATAGTAGTTGTTTGAAAAACAAAACAAAAAGCTTTTTATGTTAATGTGCTGTCATTAACAGTCCTTGAGTCGCATGTTAACAGGTCGCTGCTGTTAAGTTGATTTCCTGCAGGCAGGCGTGCGGCATACAAATGAATCATCGCAGGTGGCAAACTGAAATCATTTTCTGCGTTTGTCATGTCAATCAGCTTGCACAACAAGTAGAAGAAGAAGAAAATACAAAAGCAAAATTGATAACAATGCAACTGTATATGTGTGTGTGTGTAAATAATTTTATTGTTTTCCATTTACGTCTTAGCTGATTACATAAATAAACAATTTCACGCGCGTGCGCGCATACATACATGTATGTACGTATGCACGTATGTACATATGGGATGCTGTTAAAGCTTTTGTCAACTTCTGCTAACCTTTGGGCTGCTGTTAAAGTTATTTTTAAACAAACACACGCACGCACACACACACAGACACACATGCACCCACGCATTGCTCTCTGCTCTCACTGCTGCTGCGTGACATTCTTAACAGACGCAGAGAGAGCGTGTGTGTGCGTGAGAGAGAGCTTTGATCAACTATGTTGTGCGTGTGTTAGGGGGGAAGGGTTCGTCGTCAGATTTGCATTTTGTTGCATTTTATGAATGAATTTATTATTTATTATTGCGACTGCTTAGTAGCTGATAAATTGCCTTGAGGAGCCTCTTGCTAGCTATCAGTCAAATGTACATATGTACATTGCATTGCTTTTGTTTTTATTCCAATGCAAATTATCATTATCGACAACAAAACAATAATAAACTGAAAGTGAAACGCGCGCGCGCTCACTGACCTATAATAAGAATTTTCATATTTGTACATAGCATAATAATAATAATATACATCCATACATATGTATGAACATACATCTGTACAAAAATAAATTAATTAATTCGTTATTAAAAATTGCTCAAATTGAGAAGAAGCTTTTGCCACACGGTAATGGCTGCCATTGCATAGACAGAAGTCTGTTAATGAAGCAGCGCTGTTAATCAACATAAATTAAAATTAACAGAAGCTTTTGCAGCACGGTAATGGCTGCCATTGCATAGACAGAAGTCTGTTAATGAAGCAGCGCTGTTAATTAATTTATGTTAATTAACAGCGCTGCTTGATTAACAGACTTCTGTCTATGCAATGGCAGCCATTAACAGACTTCTGTCTATGCAATGGCAGCCATTACCGTGCTGCAAAAGCTTCTGTTCATTTTTATTGTAATCGGGTATAATAGATAATAGATTTTTTTCATGATATAAAGATTTATGAAGAAATACGTTTTTGAAAAAAAAAACTTTGGGAATACTTATATTCGTTACGCGTTGTTGCGTGCGTAGAATTATTGAAATTATAGCCGACAGGAAGTTAAAGGAAAAACGTTTCGATTATTACACGATACTACATACATACGTAAAGTTCTTTTGTATAGAATCGGTTCTCAACAGAGGATTTGTGCCCTCGGAATAGTTGATAAAAATAATTTAGAAAATGAACAAAAAATTCTTTGAAATCAAAGAAAAAATGAATTTTTGTTTAGTTTTTTCAAAATTATAATAATAATTTTGTAATTTAAAATATTTATATTATTTTCATATATATATTATATTTAATACGTCACATATTGATATTTCTTTCCATTTTATTGCTATTGTTGTTTCTGTTCTCCCTTCCTCTATCTCTCTTGTGCGTCTCTTTCTTTATTTCACGGCTACCCTGACAAGATAATCAAAACAAAAAAAATGTGAAGATTATTGAATTTCAAGTCGTCGTCGTCGTCGTAGGTCTTTTTGGCCAGCTAATTTACGATAGTGAGCGGGCCAACAAAACAATCGTTGTCCATTCATTGCCGAACGCAATATGAATAAAAAGCAGAAGAGGAAGAAGTATGGTAGACAATACCCTGCACCGGAACACCAGGGTATATAGTGCATACGTAGGCGAGAAAATTTGAGTTAGACTGAATAATAATTAATCTAAACTGGAAATTATTATAATTAATATAAATATTACTTAGTATAGCATTAAAATGGAAAGTACTTTTTGTTTTTCATGGGAAAGGAACTTCCTGTTTGTCACTATTTTTAAACTTAATTCAGCTTAGCAAAAAAAAAAAATAAATAATATTAATTCATAAATTAGAAGCAAACTAATTGTTGCTATTTTTGAATTTAAAAAATAATATGTAAGATAATATAATATATTCGATTAATTATATTATATTTAAGTAGTATTATATAAACCATTTTCTATATTAAAATGTTTTTCATTGATTTCGCATAAAAAATCAAAATATTTGCGCGAATTCTCTTTAAAAAATCATTTACAAAACTTGTTGCGCAATTTTTTTATTTCTATATAAATACCTCTCTCTCTCTCGAGCCAAACTATCAATGACAAAATTAAACAAAAAATTATAAATTATAATTATAAAATTAATAAAAGTTGCTTAGTTCCAGCATTATTATTATTAATATTATTTATTATAAATTAATAAATAGTAATTAATTGAAATGAGCTTACAGAGTATGTTTATAGTCGATCAAACGAGTCAATCAACTGCCAACTGTTAACAGTCAACTGTTAGCCGTCCACTGTTAACCGTCCACTGTTAAGCGTCAACTGTTAACCGTCCACTGTTAACCGTCCACTGTTAACTGTCTCTCTCTGTTACTTTACTTGTCATGCAATCAGTTTAATGATTTTCTTTTTTGTATTTTTATTGATATGCTTGACGCATGATGTACTTAGGTATGTACATATGTATGTGTGTATGTATTTATGATAACGCTGCACTTGTTGTTGTTGTTGTTGTTGTATTTGTTTATTGTTTTTATTCTTTTTTGGTATCAATGTCAAGTTAACTATAAACAAAAAAAGGTTTTTTGTTGTTTTTGTTATTTACAATGACCCCAATTCAGTCGAGTGTGTGTGTGTGTGTAGGTGGATTATACATACATACACCTGTTAAATTCATCAAATATATAAATAAATAAATAAAGAGACACAACGCACGTCACAGCTGACAGCTTAGCTTTGCTCTCTTATAATAAATTATGTCATAAATAATAATGTAAAACTTTAGAAAAATAAATAAATTATATATATTATTTAAGCTTTCTAATTTTTGTATTTTCTTTCTTTTTTTGTTTACAGAAAACTGACAGCGCATCAACAACATCAACAACAACATCAACAACAAAAAAGTGTCAAATTAACAGCCGTTTAGTCATGACACAAACCCAGCATACAATGCGCATCTGTAGCAGTAGCAGCAATGATTTACAGCATGCGCAACAGCGACGTCGCCGTCAAATGTCAAGACCATTAACAGCGTTGCTCTTGTTGCTGCTGCTATTTATTAGCTGTACAGCAACAGCAGCAGCTGCAGCGACTGCGCAGTCACGTTTTATACGCACACAGCGTCAAGCAAATAATAATAATAATGTTATCGTTGCTGCAGAGGAGGCATCTAATTGCTGTCAAGGCGCTGCTGCTGCTACTGCTGCTGGTGCTATGGAGCCTGTCACGGTAAGTCGAGCTCTGTTAACTTACAGTTGGCGCCAATGCGTCGCATTGAGATGTCGCTCAAAATTTAGGTCAACTGCAGTCAGTACAGGCAGACAAATAACCCACAAAAAAAAAAAGCTATAAAAGC
>JBANCX010001125.1:0-10829 GCA_037040065.1 Dettopsomyia nigrovittata | reverse complement strand
TGTGTGTGTGTGTGTCTGTGTGTGCATATTTGTGGTGTTTGCAATTGCTTCACTGTGCTTATCTTTTTGGCAAATGCCACCGCAAACAGCAATCAAAAAAGCATTCCCTCGCATATCCTAACATACATGGTATAACAATTATAATTTTATATTATTTTATATTAAATTCAAAGCCTAAAATCCTATGGGACACACACACACATATGTGTGTGTACTTGAGTATAAGTGCTTACTATAATTACACATTAGCATAAGAACAGAGTTCGACTGTGCGAGAGAGACAGAGAGAGAGAGAGAGAGAGAGAGAGAGAGACAATTAACACTTAACGAAATAAAAATAAACTTTATTTAAAGTGTTAAACATAAAATTTTAGTACAAAAATTACAATATGAATTTTTATTATTATTGGCTTAAATTGCATCATGAAATACACTATAGAAATTTAAAAAAATATATATATTTATTCCAATACCAATCGATGATTCTATTAATATTAATCCAATGAATTCAAATTTTGTTATTTCCTTCAACGCAAAAAATCTTTTTCTTTTTTTTTTCTGTATTTCCTATACAAATATTTGTTCAAATTATTGACTCTTTTAAAAATGTTTTTCGTTTTTTTCTGTTTTTTTCTGTTTTTTTTTTGTGAACTCTAAATTTGATTAGCAATTTGATTGCTTTCAAATACTTTTATAAATACTCACACTCACTCAGTATAAATAAAATACCTTTTCCTATAAATATATGTAAATGTGCTATTGTAACGTTGTAACGAGCAGGTGTGCCAAAAGATACCCTGCACACAATAAATTTAGGTATTTATGTATACACTCAGACACTTAACATTATCAAGTACCTTTTTAGATTATTAATGTATGAACAAACGTAATACAAACATACTTGAACTAACATACAAATATTTAGACATTCCTAGGCATATTAGTTCACACGGTTAGAACAACACACCTTAGGCTACAACTATGTAGGTTTGCTCAAGTTTTTTTTTTTTTTCACAAGGTCTCTTAAGCTTTTCCTAAGTGGTTTGCCAAGTTGTACATTGCTTGGATGCTTGTTACAAGGCTGTACGAGACTGCCTAAAAAAGATATCATCTGCGGTTCCTTTTTGCGTTTCATAACATAAGCTTTTGAGGGCGTTTAGTAAAGTTTCTCATGTACAAACATACTAGTACATACATACATACATACATATAAGTTAAGTTTCGCTAGAAACCTTGAATTTTCTCATTAAACTTATAAACCTATTATGAAAATGTTGTGTTCATTTGCATAATTCAAACAAAATAAAACAAAACATTTCCTCTAATATCTTACTAATAATAATAGAAACAACCTGAATTTTCAAAATTTCATAAAAGTGGTTTGAACCGATTTGAATAACTCCCCGTTTGCAATATTCAGGTTATAGGTCTTATGTAAAATGTATGTTCCAATGAACATATCACATTTGCGATGTACAACTGTGAAAAAATTTCAAAAAATCTTTATCCAGTATATTGAAAAAAATTAAATTCTTAGATGTTCCTCTAACTATACACTTGTTTTTTCAACATTTTAGATTTAATTATTTATTGCATTATCCTTAAAGAAAGTTGTGCTCTGACTATAATAAGCTTGTGATAAAGCTTTATCCCAAAAAGAAAAATCTGTCATTTTTAAATCTCTTTTTATATGTTTGAATAACATTCAAGGCTTGTTACTCAATAAAGATCAATTATGTATTTATTAATTAATTTTATTTATTTATTTTCCATTATTTAATTAATTGAACTTCTCTCCTATTTGGCGTCATGTCGTGCATTTTTTCGTCGCGTATACCTGTCACACACAGTATGTGGCAATTGGCCCCCCGGCCAGTTGCTGCCAAAAAGGTGATGCTTTCGTTGCTTGGGACCAGCGCGATAAAAAGCTTTTCTTGGTGGCATTGGGCCACTTGAATGGTGCAGCCTTTGTAAAATTCTACGTACCTATATATAAAAAAAAATAAATATCTTTGTGATATCTTCTTTACAGTGTCAATAGGGTGCAAAAAATATTTATATATTAATATGCTCTGCACATACTATAGTATATGTAGTATATATAGAAGAGGTAGGTTGGTTGGTTTGTTGGTCCTTCGTCTGTCGATACACAATTTGCATGTTGAATTGCAATCGGGTCGTGTTCTGCTCTGCTTCCTGCTCTCCCTGTACGCATCATATATTTTCATATTTTCACCCATTTCGATGAATTTTGTTTTGTTGTTATTGTTGTTGTTGTTGTTGTTGTAGTTATTGTGGAGAGAGAGGACTAAGAAATCAAATTCCAGAAAACAAATTCGAAAAAATTATGAACAAAACAGATGCCACAACATCCGTAACCAACAAAATACGAATAATTTGTGGCATTTGCATATTGCGTTGATCTGGCAAATATAAAGGACCTGCAAAAACATAAGGCTACTGCCCTTTCTGCCTGTTGATCCGCACCTTTTGACACACGACTGCCAAGAGAAAGTCAAGGAAATTCTTATTGTTTTCTTTTGTTTTTTTTTTCCTTTTGACTTCAATGGATAAAGCTTGGCTGACTGTGACACTGCTTACAGAAACAGAAACAAAAGGAAACAGCAGCAGGAGTAGCAGCAGCAGCACATGCTGCACGTAGTACGTGTGTCAAAAAACGTTTTGGTATCCATCAATCTCAAGGAATAAAAACGACAGATGACAATCAACGTGTAGCGAGGGGTACTACGTACCTACATACACGCAATATTGAGGCAACATCTTCAATTGATTATCACATCAAATTGTTGGCATGTTAGTGAAGGAACGACATAAGAAGAAAAAAAAAAAAACAAAGATACTAGACAAAACAGACGAAAGAATTCAGAAGAAGTAGAAGGAAAAGTTTCGAGGCGATGACATGTGTCTGAAGTTTTTGGGACAGGGTAATTCCCATTGGAGCATATTGGTATTTATAGTTTTATGCTTGCACACCAAAAGACAAACTACACATAAAAGTGCTCCATTATAGTAGATGCCATAAACACAAAGAACGTGAATGTTTGGCTAAAATACTATAGCGAAAAACACACTTAAGCCAAGAAAAGTCAGAGCCAGAAATGAAGGAAAATTGTTCACTTGGAAAGCAATTAAAATCCAAAATCCTGATAAAAGCAGCTTGCTCAAATGAGCGTAATAACTTTGTGGCATATACGTACATATGTACATACATACAGTAAGTACTCTTAGTAAATACTCTCAGTGGGGAATTTATTTCTATTTTTTTTTTTTTGTTTTCTATTTTTTCTATTTTTTTGTATTTTTAAATAAATGGTGATGGGCATTTTAGAGTATAAAGTTTTCACATTTTTCATGGACTTAAGCCTGGAAATGTAAATACAAAGCCAGAAACTTAATGAACTCTCTTACGCTTTGCTCGCTTGCTACCAAATCAACGGCACAGAAAAATGTCAAATAACAACTTAAATAAATAACAGATAAGAGACATGAAACGCGACAGTGTAACAAAAGGACATACATACATATATAAATAAGTATGTATATATCAAGCTGCTGCTGCAACATTGTTGTTGCTATTGTTGTTACTGATTTCATTTTGGCATCCAGCTGTAAATAAGGAAAACGATAAAGCCACTTACCCAATTTCTCGCCGCACAGGACACAACCGAAGGACTGTGCCAATAACAGAGCAAACAGTGTAATTCCTAGACGGGACAAAGAAGACCGTGAATGGGTCAGGATACGCCTCTGACAGTTGTTTGACTCCATCTGGCAACCTTTGCCGTATACGGTCAACCGGAATAGTAGAAGGCAGGAGGGTCTCAGTTAGACAAAAGGATTTCTCAATTAACTCGGATGCTTTATACACAATTCGCTGGAGGAGCGTCCTTCATTTGCAATTACTAGGTTTTGCTTTCTTCTCTTCTTTGTTTTTTTTTTTTTTTTGCACTCTGCCTTTTTCACGCTTTCCTTTCCGTTTATTCCACTTTTTTTTTTGTTTTATTTTAGAAGGACTTTCTCACGCTTCGATTGCCATTACCAGTTAACAGCTGCATTAGAGCATATGTTAATGGTTTGCAGTGAGTTGTTAGACGCCTATTTAAAGCCCCAACTCAATTGACTGTTCAGTCTTGAAGACTTCTATGACTTCGCTTCGTTTCGTTTCGTTTCAGTTTGTTGCCTTCAAATGGTTGTGCAAATATCTCATAAATATCTAAATTTTATGTTTTGCTTTTCTTTAGGTTCAATCTGTTTTCACATAAAGTGCCATCTTATGTTCGAGAATGTCATTCTGCTTGGCTTCCCGCAATAACAAAAACACATCTGAAAAAAAAATAAACAAACAAAAAACAAAAAGTGAAAGAAAGGAGACGCATATTAACTTAAATAGAAAATTTATGAATGAAATAATTTGCAACGTTTAATATCATTATTTAATAAGCGATTAAATAAATATTTAACCCAGATAAATTTATATAAAAAGGTATTTAACCTAGATAAATAAATATAAAAAAAATTGTATATTTATAAATAAACATTGTTTATTCATTAATACAAATGGCTTAGTTCGGGCATAAAAATAGTTTACATCGATAAATTAAGTATACGTAAGCTTTTGTTTTGGTTTCATTTAAAATTTCATCTTTTTTTTATTATGCAAATCTCTTGGTTGAACCTTTTTGTATCTTTTTTTCTGTTTTCGCTTTTGCTCTTGCTTATTATCGTTAGACAAGCTCTCTTTGAGGAATAGATGGAGTATCTATGTTATCCTTGGCACATTTTTCATCAATTTCTTTTGTATTTCGCTTCTTTCTTCTTTTTTTTTATTAAAATACGCCTTGCTCTAGGGTCTATAGCCTACACAATGGGATTATTGATTTGTTAACAATATCATCCAATTTGAGGGAGGTTCGTAGGTGTCTTTTTTAAATTAATATACCCGTCTCCCATTTTTGAAAAATTCCAAGGGATTTATTAGTTTTGTGCGAATATGTACACGTAACAGGCAGTCGAAGGAGGCGTGGTAAACAGATTTTTTATCCGCAACAACATACGAGTTGATATAGTCATGTCCGTCCGTCCATCCGTCCAGCCGTCTGTGCGTCCGTATGTTTGCATGGACGCGTTGATTTAAGAGAAGTGCTACAGATACCAAACTTGGTATACATATGTATGTGTATACATATATTCCATATGCAAATCAAGTTTGTTTTAAATGGGGAATATCAAGTCTTTAAACTATGGCTGCCATAGGATCAACTGTATTCATATGAAATATATTTTTGTGTTTTCCAAGCGAATTCAAATAAACTCGACATTTAAATGTTAATATTATTCTTGTTTCCTCACTATAGAGTGTTACGCATCAATGAAAGCATCTCTGACCCGAGAAAGTATATATATTCTTGAGCAGTACGGCTGATGTGATCTAGTCATGTCCGTCTATCCGTTGGTTTTTATGCAAGCTTATTTTCACTGCATAAATTTCGGAACTGGTTGGATAGGAACACTATATTATATATAGCGGACATAGGAACGATCTGTAGAACACAAAATCTGGCATTTATGAGTTTGACTATGATATACACCATCCCATTAAAATGGGACCACTATATTATATCAATAGGAACAATCAGTCGAAATACTAAGTGATGTTATACAAAGTGTTCAGTGGATCGATAAAAGACTTTCTTGAGCCTTTCTGAGAGACAGGTTTCTTGTAGTCGAGCATACTCGGACAAGTCATTTCCTACATTATTTAACATCTAACTCATTATTACAAAGTATCTGAAACACCAAAAAAACAAGTCAGTATATCAAAGGCAGTAATTTATATTCAAGTTAATGAACGCAAACTGAGGTATAAACGTAGTAAAAGAAATTCAATTGAGATTAAATTTATGAAATAGTTATGTGGATAATCAGATAACTGATACTAGTTTATTACAATTTATATTATGCATATTTTATTATATTATTTTTATTTTATTCAATGTACTATTCTATTATTTCATAGTAATAACCACATTTACTTACCATTGACAAGCTTGTAAAAATGTAATCCGAAAGAGTGAATAATGATTTGCCCTTTTATTGAGCATAATATTTCAATCAAAGTCAGAGTTAAGACTGAGTTATTTTTACTTAAGTATTTCGTTGGCAATTCTGGCTTATTATCCTTTCTGCGATTTTTTTTTTTTATTTTTATTTCTTTTTGCTTTTGGTTTATCCGTTCACATCACTGTCAAAATGTCGCATTTAGTTGAACAATTTCATGAATTTCAAAATAGAAGCCGCAACGCTTTGTTAAACTTTGTCAAACTGGATTTGGGCATTAAAAGAATTATTTCAAATTTCAAAACAAATCTTTTTTTTTCTGCGTTTCGTTTTCGTTTCTTTTATGCACAAGTTTATATATATTTTTTTTTATTTTTCTATTTTTCCATTTTTTTGGTTATTTATCACTTACTATGTAGCCTTGGCTTTTGTGTGCTTGGCTGATTTTATTTGGTAATTGAGCTCTAGTTGTAGTGCGTCTAGGGATAGTTTCATTAAACAGCACACATTTGCTTTCGCATTGGATATTAATTTCGCTGAGTCGCCGCTAAGCGGGGATTTGTTGTTTGAGATTCGAATTCTAGTTCAATTGGGATTTGTTGTTGGCCTTCATTTAATCGCAATTTATGAAAAATTATGGCACAAACATTTTCACGATTCCCTTTTGACATGTTAACAAAACAAAACCATTTCGTGCGCAAGCTTCAATGGAGCTAATAAAATAAATTGTGATACAACCATAAAATCAGAACTATTTTCACTTTTCCGGAAAATTTCTAAAAAAAAAAAAGGAACATAAGTTTGGAAAAGTTTCTTGTTTTTTATTATTTATTATTGTTAGTATTTCGATATTCTCTATAGTTTTCAAGTTTGGAAACACTAAAAATTTGTTAGTTTTTTGTTTTTAATTTTTTACAACACTGCTTTAGTTTTACGTTTACATATGAAATAAAAGTTTTCAGAAATTAATGCAATTTAACTTTCCGGGTTTTGAACTCAATATTTTTTGATTGCTGCGTAAATTTTTACGTCAAATACGAGACTTGGCGTCGGATGCTGTTTGGATTGCGTCCGTTAAATATATTTTTGGCTCTAACTATGCTGCGTAACGATGTGGTACTGATTCACATCGTTTGGCATGAAATTGGGCCGAGCACTTGAGCACGATACGAACGAAGATGAGGATGCTTTCCGAAGCAGCTCCCGAAGCGCCTACATTCATTCTGTTGTGCAATTTAAGAGAACTGCAAATGTAAAGAGAGAGCTTTTGCATTTGCAGCTTTAACAATATAGCTGTACTGTTCCAACAGCTTGCGTATTATTACATGCGAGTTGAAGCAGTTAGGCTAGCTGTGGCATGTGAGCGCCAAAAAGTCTGCAAAGCTATTTGCTCTCAAGCTATGCATAGCATGCCTCATATGCGCATATGTGCCTTTGAGGCAGTCTTCAATGAACACAATGTATAGCATGACCCAGGTTAGTTCCTCCTCAAAAAACAAAAAACAAAAAAATACATTTTTAAATACGTTTTTTTTTCCAGAAAATAAATGAATAATAAAAAATATAAAAAAATATTGGTATTATAAAAAACGAAACTATTAAAAAATATCTTGCTTGATCTTTAACACAACAAAAAATGGTAGTAAAATTGTTTTCACTCGTTTCAGTTTATTCCCGTCATAAAACAAACATATTTACTATTTATTTATATGTACAAAGCTCTATTGTTTTGTTCTTTTGTTTATTTAACTTATGAATAAATTGCGTAGCACAATGTGCTTTTAATCGAACGTTCAATAGCATATCTAACACATTAGTTATGTACATATATTAACGATGTGATTATGAAAAACCTACCCTCTAATTGGGGGGCACTTAAAAAACAACATTAATTAAGTTACATATATGTATGTATGTATATGCAAAGCACACACACTCAAACACTCGCACACACACTCAACAACAAGACACACACCTAGAAAGGAGCCCGAGAGCAAGACCCCTGACAACAATATCATTATAATTCTGCAAAGGAGACACTGATTGAGTCTTAAAACGATTTAAGTCATTAGCCGGCTAAAGTTTTATTGGTCACGGTGAAGGCGGCAAGTCGAAGTTTACGAGAAAACTTTGAGTTTTACGTTACTTAAGTCGAACCTTGTTTATCTAAACGTATCTATTTGCTTAATGTTCGTTTAACAACATAAATGGCTTTGGCCAATATACATATACATATATTGTATTCTGTTGTGTTGTATGTGTGGTACCAAAGTGTGACCAGAGTGTGACCAGAGAGTTTCCTGCTAATGTGCAGACACCAGCACAAGTACGAGTATGCAATCCATAACAAGAGGTTAGATGAAAAAAAAAAAAAAACATTTTGTGGGATAAGTGCGGTTTACTATTTAGGTCTTTGCTAGTTTTTGGTGAAAAGCCACCTGAGACCAGTATTTTTGTATTTTGGATTGTCTCTTATAAATTTGAATTATGTTCACAACCTAAAAACCGAACTAGGCCAATTGTATAAATATGAAAGTCACTTAAAAGTTAAGTTTACTTTAAGTTAGACTCTTGAACAATTTTCAAGATAAAAGACATGTGTGTGTACATAAGAGCAGCGTATTGAAATATAATACTTTTATGCAATCGATTGAATTTAAGTTTGAAAATATAGTTATATATATTTAAACTCATACAGATACTAGATAATATATATATATAATCGTTCTTCAAACGTTTATAAATCAAAGTTTATTTAATTTTATATTTGTTTATACCCCGATGCATTTGAGAAATGGAAAAAGGGGTATATTAGTTTTGTGACAATGTATGTAACAGGCAGAAGGAGATATCTCCGACCCTATAAAGTATATATGTATATTCGTAACCAACATCAACAGCCGAGTCGATTTAGCCCTGTCCGTCTGTCTATCCGTCCGTCCGTCCGTCCGCCTGTATGTATGAACACGTCGATCTCAGAGACTATAAAAGCTACAGAAACCAAATTTGGAAATCCAGGTTCGTGTATATCCCGCGCACGTCACAAATATATATTTTTTGGAATTCCCCCCATTTGGGAAGGCCAAATCGAAAAAAAAACGGATTACAGGTGCAACTTTCCACCTATTGTCTTGAAACTCAAAATGCATACTACTATGGTTATGACTGACCGATCTGCATTAAAACATTTTGGATGCCACGCTTGCAACTCCCACAACCCAAAGCGGCCCCCTTTTATGAGGATATTTGATACTTGCTATCTCAGAAAATATATAAAGCCTTAATTTAGTCATTAGGATTATATATAATATAGAAAACATACGATAACATTTTTTTTTTTAATTCCCTCCCACAATTTCCTCCATTATTCGAAAAAAAAAAAAAACGATTTACAGATGCAACTTATCACCTGTAGTCTTGAAAGCTGCTAGATATACTATTTAGCTATCGATTAATTGATCTGCATCAAAAAATTTTAGATACCACGCCCACAACCCCCAAAATCAAAAAAACTCTAAAACCAGGTGCAATTTTTCACCCGTAATCATAATATTTTAGTATAAGTTATTCTTATCGTAATACCAATCTATTGTATTAATTACTTAACGATCGGATCAAAATTGCACATCTCATAGAGCAATCAAAATTGTCATTGTTCGCCATCCTTAGCAGCATGACACTTGGCTCGGGGTATGTTGTAGTCGATTACACTTCCTTATTTGTTTTAGACTACAATTATTTCTATAATTAATTTATCTGTCAAATTATATAATTACTACAATTCTAATTTCCGCCGGGTAAACAATAAACTTTCCCAAAAACTAAAACTTTTTTCGTATAGAAATTCGATACAAAACTTTAAAATATATAATTTGTTAATAAGTCTCATTAGCTGTAGTAGTACAGTAACAAATGGATTTTAATAAACAACTCTCGAGGTCTTAAGTTTTAGCAAGTGTTAATGAGCATTTTAGCAATTTAATTTGTTGTTGTTTTGTAGCCAAAAACAAAGTTTAAAATTCAACAAAAAGTTAAAGTTAAAAGAAAAAAATAGGAGGAAAAAAAACACGCGTTGATTGCGTTTTGGGGCCAAAGTGCATGAAATTTTTTTTTTGGGGCCAAGGTGCATAATGAAATTCACGGTACACTCCGGGGATTGGTCTTAAAACTGGAAAATTGTAAAATTTTGCGGCACTGTTGTGGAAATGTAGAACTGTGTAACTGTGTGGATGAAACGCTAAAGAAAACCCATTAAATAGTTTCTAAACAAAATAAGTGTGGACAGTTGAGCCAAAGCCCCGAATACAACAAGTTGGGCCCAAAAGAAGTTTACGTTCCACGTGAACCTCTGTGTATTTGTCACCTAATAAAGGACGAAAAGCGTTGAATGGAATACATACATAGATAGAAAGTAAGAAAGAGAAAAGTTTTGCGGATATTTTGTGATTGTTTCTCGTTAAATAAAAATACCATCGGCGATAGTCGTATTTTGCTTCTTATTTTTTTTTTGTGGTAGATTCACTTTTCCGGCAAACTCTATTAATCCCAAGATGGCATTTAACAAAATGTTTGCTTGTTTGCATACTTTGCCTCTTGTTAGTATTTATTGTGATGTGCGCAATTTACAAAATTGAAAAATATTCTTTCGGTTTTCTTTCTTTTTTTCTTTTCAATTTTTTTTTTTTGTGTTTGTCCTTTTCTTTGTAAGCTGTCAGAATTATATGCCCAAGGACTTGAGACATTTATAGTCT
>JBANCX010001120.1:0-10856 GCA_037040065.1 Dettopsomyia nigrovittata | reverse complement strand
TATATATATATAAAATTATTAATTATTAATTAAATCACATTACAATCATCATCAAAATATATATCTCATTTCAATCACATAACTCGTATATCTAAAAAATAATTATTTTCTTTAATGTATTTGTACTTAAGCTATTTTTTTATTTCAAGCTATATTTTTTCAAGTTTCTTATATCGTATCGTACTATCGTAATTGTGTTTTATATGTCAGTCATTAAATATTTTATAATTTTGTCTTCTTCTTAGTCATTTATTCGTATTAAACATTAAAAAATGAAAGACAATTGTAGTTAATTTCAAATGGTATATTAATTAACTAGCTGAACATTATAAGAAAAAAAGAAAAACAAACAACGACAAACAATTAAATTAATAACAAACTAACTATTTTATTATTTACTCAATTGAACAAATTTTTTTTGTCATTTTTATTTTCTGAACATAAAATAGATAGATTTATTGAAAAATATTCTTTTTGTATTTTGATTTTATTAATTGTGTCAACACTGTGAACATAAATAAATTTGCATAAAATTTATTAATGTGTTGGTGTGTGTGTATGGGTGTGTATAATTGGTGCTCATTATTTACGGCGGATTGAAAATTTAATTCACTGCAAATATATTTAATTTTTTTTTTTAATATATTTAATCAACGAATTCTATGGGTCGATTGAGCAATAAATTGCATTTCATATTTTTCAATGCACACAAATCTATACAAATATACAACACACACACACACACACACGCATACAGGAAATATGTGAAAATGTCACGATGACAACAACAACAACAGCAACAACAACTTTAACATTTAATACGTTTGCACGGGTAGCTAAAATTACACATACGCCATGTGAGCCAGAGGGCAGCAAAGAGAAAAAATTCGCGTTTGTTGAGCGTTTTTATTGATTTATTTTGTGCCGTTACTAATGACATGACCAATACACACACACACACACACACACATGCACACAACTTTTTTTTTGTTTTTTTTTTTTTTGGATTTTCTATGATTATTTCCAATACCAGTAAAGAAAGAAAAAAACACGCACACATAAAACACGCCGAGAATGAAAGTCATAAACAAATTTTTGGCTTTTTTTATTTGGTCATGCAAGTTATTATTTTCCTCCATTTTTTTTTTTTTTTTTTTTTATTTCTGCCTTCTCTTTTTTGTGTTCATTTCGTGACAGTTTCATTTCATTGCTTTTTGCTCAATTTTAACCATTTATTGGGCGCCCTTTGTCTGTAGAGCATATACCGGGTGCAGTGGGGGTAAAATGTGGTGCTAGCGCTACGAGGTTACTATTATAACAGGGTTTGGCTGTTCGTGCAGCGCATTTAGTTGGCGCCGCAGAGACGCGCAGCCTTGGACACACACACACACATACATCAATACAAAAGGAGGCATAGTTAAAGCATTGAATTTTATTTTTAAAGCGCGCTTTTAGGCGCCGCTTAAAAATGCAATTGCTGAAATTATAAATTATATAGAAAAATATGAGACTGACTGACTAAGTAACTAGTATTGGTTTTTTCTTTGTTGTTGTTATATTAATATTTGCTGTTGGCAAACAATTTTAGAGGCCAACACAATTACTAGATGGCCAAGTTACACGCACATTATATTTACTAACGTGTATAACAAGTACATATACTAGTACTAGTACTAGTACTATTACTAATATCTCCAGCTATATTTATTCAAGTTGAAATCGATAAATATTCATGAAATATTAAGGGCCAAGCATTGCTATTAGTAGTTGCCTTTGATGGCGTTGGGTTTTTTTTACTTTTTTTGCTCCCTGTTTATTCTCTTTTATTTTGCTGGTGCAAAAGTAACATTGAATTCCCAATGGATGACAGCATAAAGTACACGGACAAGGCAAACAACTCAAGCAAATGGACATCAGCAGGGTCACGCCAATACATAAGAGAGATGACACACACTCTCTCTCTCTTTCTCTCTCTATGTGTGTGTAGGTGTGTGTGTGTGTGTTGGCTATTTTCATGGTACACTTGTGTGCGTAAATATATATACATGTATATATAATTTTTTTATAGCAACAAACTGAATTGATGTGACTGCACCTGCGTCAGGTGTGACTGTAGCTCTTCACAGCTTGTGGCACATTATTGTAATGAATTATTAATTTGACTGGATCGAACAGGACCAAACCCACTTTTTACTCCGAGTATATGTATATTACTCCTGCTGCTGCTTCTTTATTCCTACTATTAATTTAGCTCATGTTCAACTATTTTTGTTTTAATTTGTTATTATTATTATTATCTTTTTATTCTCCAAAACACATTACACTTTATAAGAAAAATCTATCTATATATATCTTATATATACTATCTTATTTACATTTGTATATATTACTAACGACTGCAAAAAAAAATGAAAAAAACATAATCGTACAAAAACAAATAAAAATAAAAAACAATTTTATTTTTTTTTTAAACATAATTAGCTCATAGCTTGTGTATAATAAATATTTAATGACATTTCATTATGTATGTATATTTGCTTTTGTTCATCATTACAACAACGACAACAACTGATGTACAACAACAACAACAACAACAACAACTTTAACATTTGGAATATGCTCTAGTTATGTGACCATGGGTATAGATTTAGGTAATCTTGCAGCCTTGAGAACGTTTAGGGTGCTGCGTGCACTTAAGACCGTAGCTATTGTTCCAGGTATGATTTGAATATATACGTAAATATTTGTTAGACAACACAGTCAGCACATTTCTATAATATAATATAATATAATATACAATATGGAATACTCTTTATAGGCTTAAAAACCATTGTCGGCGCTGTCATTGAATCTGTGAAAAATCTTCGAGATGTGATAATATTAACAATGTTCTCCCTATCGGTATTTGCATTGATGGGCCTACAGATCTATATGGGCGTATTAACACAAAAATGCATTAAGAAATTTCCATTGGATGGCTCCTGGGGTAATCTAACCGATGAGAATTGGGATTATCATAATAAAAATAAATCAAATTGGTATTCGGAAGATGAAGGCATATCGTTTCCGTTATGCGGTAATATCTCTGGCGCTGGGTAAGTCAGTTGAATTCAAACTATACATATATGGGATCAATGTAAATTCGCACAAATATCATAATAATCAATTGAAATGTTTTCTTCTTTCTATTTATTTATTTATTTATTTATTTATTATTGTTATTATTATCAAATATGATGCTATTTCATTTCTGTAGCCAATGTGATGACGATTATGTGTGTCTACAGGGGTTTGGACCAAATCCCAATTATGGTTATACCAGTTTTGATTCATTCGGTTGGGCATTCTTGTCCGCATTCCGTTTGATGACACAGGACTTTTGGGAAGATCTATATCAGTTGGTTCTACGTGCCGCTGGTCCATGGCACATGCTGTTCTTTATAGTCATCATCTTCCTAGGTTCATTCTATCTTGTGAATTTGATTTTGGCCATTGTTGCCATGTCATATGACGAATTGCAAAAGAAGGCCGAAGAAGAGGAGGCTGCCGAAGAGGAGGCGATACGTGTAAGTAGAAGCCCAGTAGAGATCAAATGGACTAATCTCAAAAGCTCACTCATAAGCCACTTGACTTCAAATGGTAGATAATTTCAATTTCAATTTGTCTAAACGAAAAACGATTGATCATTGAAAATATCTACCAGAAAAAACAAAGTTGCTTTTTTCTTTTGTATATGTATGTATAAAAAAAAAAATACCAAAAAAAAATACCAAAAAAAATTTCATTTATTTTACTACTACTTACTTACTTACTTAATTAATAACAATATAAAAACCATATATATGTATGTATGATGATTATATGTAGTATTTTCTATCTACTATATACTATACCATATACTATATACTATATACTATATATATGTATGTATCTTTCGAATGTACATTCATACATTATTATCATATCAAAAGATAAATGTCGTGTACAATTCTGTAGATGTTACACCAAAAAAAACACCTAAATTTCAACTCACATAAATGCATATTCCAAAAATATATATATAACTATGTACTACTACTACTACTACTATTATCTGTAACTATTTTCCGAACACAAAACATACATACTGCTATGCATACGTGTATGTATTGCTTTTCCAATTGTATTTATCTAAAAAAGAAACCAAAAGAAATATATATATATAATATATATATATATATATCTAATTATATAACTATGTATATGGTACATACGTATACTATTTGAATATTTATGATTTTTTATTATTTTTGTTGTTCTCTTGTTGTCGTGTTTTAATTTATGTACGAATACTTCAAATACTATTCAAGAGATTTAAATGTCATTATCTACTTCTACTATACATATATACTAGTCTTCTGTCTATTCATCTAAATATATTTATATATATATATACATGTCTATATATCTTAATATTCGTACTTACATATTATAAAGATGTATCTACATAGATATGCATTAATATTTTCAGTTTTTCTTTTAATTTTATTTATTATTTTGATTGCACTTTTAGTATTTTTCTACTCTTGCAAAAGTCAACACTTAAAAAAAAAACAAAAAATAAGCAATAAACAAAAGAAAAAAACAAAAATACCTTGAATTGTATATTGAATCCCGAAAACCACCCCGAAAAATCCCAATCCTAACTCAAAGCCTATCCCAAATCAGTTCCTAACACATGCACAGCACTTTAAAAAATATTTTTAATTTTCTAATCGTGTCCGTAAGTAGTAAAATTTGCCTTTTGTTATTTTAATACACTCAATATCCTAAAAAAGTATTCCCAAAAACTCTGAAATCCAATTTCCCAAATGCCCGACCGTTGATAACTCACAGCATTTTGGAGATCAACAAACAAAAATTCTTTGTGCGTCATATCATTATAGGAGGCAGAAGAAGCTGCCGCTGCTAAGGCAGCTAAGCTGGAGGAGCGAGCAAATGCTCAGGCGCAGGCAGCTGCCGATGCAGCTGCTGCCGAAGAAGCAGCACTCCATCCCGAAATGGCAAAGAGTCCAACGTATTCATGCATTAGCTATGAGCTCTTCGTTGGCGGTGAGAAGGGCAATGATGACAACAATAAGGAAAAGATGTCCATACGTAGCGTCGAAGTGGAGTCGGAGTCGGTGAGCGTTATACAAAGACAACCAGCACCTACCACAGCACACCAAGCTACCAAAGTTCGTAAAGTGAGCACGGTAAGTATTCCGAGCGCAATAATTTTTCTCTCTTTGTTTTGTTGAATTTTTCTTTTTTTTTTTGGAATATATTTATTTTTTTTTTTTACCTTAATTTGTCGTATTATTTAAGTAATTTTCTATATATTTAATCATTTTTTGTTTGTTTGGTATATATATTTTTATATATGCTCAGTCTGTATCTATCTATCTAAACTCTAAATATAAATATATAAATATAATACTTAACGAACTTGTCTTTGGTTTCGATTACAAATAATTCGATTTTCGATTTTCGATTACAATTACATACATTGGATTTCGATTATGTCATAATACAGCTAAACGGCCGGAAATCTGTTTTTAGTTTCTATCTTGTGTATGACTGTACTATATTACATTTGTTTTTAATGCATTTTACGAGTAATTTTCTTATGATTATTATTATTTTTTGTTGATTTTTATTCATTAAGCAAAAGCCGTTGATGGGTCGATTCGTATTCGATTACAAAAAACTCGTTAATCGTTACTCGTCGAGCCTAAAGCGTGTCTATGTTTAGTATATTGATCGCTCAACTGAGCTAGTACTATCTTCGAGCGTTTCTGTTGCCTTCGGCTTCAATTCATGAGCCACTCGTTACTCTCGACTATTTGCTACTCGCTGCACTTTTGACGAGTAATTAATTTTGCAGTTAATGTTATAGTTACAATTTACATTACATTGAATTATTGTATTCTTATGATTTGAATTTTTGTGTTTTTGTTTATTTTTTTTAAATATAGTATCATTAAGTACTTATATACTATTATAAATATATGTATACTGCTACTAACATAACTAGCGATTATTGATTCCTATACCTTTTCCATAAGATATCAACGAGTAGTTTTTAGTGTGTGTTTGTATGTACTATCAAATTATTAGCTTTAGTTTCATGTAGTACTCGTAACAATATATAAGAGAGGATTTCCCTCTTGCTCTCTCTGTCTATACTTCCTTTCTTTCTATCTCTCTGTTGCTCACTCTCTCGCTCGCTTCTTCTTCAAAAGTGTAATTCTCTCTTCAAAATAAAACAAAAAACATTTCATTGTATTCTTAGCCTAAGTCTGATTGTATTAGTGCATGAACTTATCCAAGTGTATGTGTGTTTGTTTGTCTGTGAGAGCGAGAGTGAGAGAGTGAGAGTGTATGTGTGTGAGTGTGTTTTATAGGAAAAATTTAATTTTTTTTTGTTTTTTTATTATTTAAGATCATGATTTGATTTGATGTGCTCGTAGTTAGCTGGCTCTTATAATTGGCATTCGCATAAATGTATAATTTAATGAAAAAGTATTTTTCTTTTTTAATGAAATTTAAAAAATTGTATTTTTAAAAAACAGTTTTATTGTTAATTTGTTTATGTTTTGTTTTTTTGTTGTTTTTATTGAAAAGTGTTTGTTTTGTTCTTTTGTTTTTTGTGTGTTTTAGTTTAGTTAAAAGTTTGACTCATTGCTCGGAATGCTTTAGGTGAAAACTTTTAAGTTGTACGCGATTGGAGCTCAATTTTTTACAAAAAAAAAAACAACAAATTACAATATACAAATTACAACGTTGCTTAATTTCATTACAATGCAAGCTAATTAATAATAAAACAGAGGACGACTACAATGCTACTAAAAAAACAATATAAGCTTCAATTGAAGCACCCGATTGAAGTGCAATATTATGCTTTTGAGACTTTTCCAACACCTTTTTCAACGCTCACCAACAACAGTCGAAATTTTTCTTATGCTTGAACTGACATTGTATCTACAAAACATCTATCTATCTATACTATACCAATATACATACTAGGTCAGCTTGGGCTCTCCATTCAAGTGCATTATTCTAATTCTATGATTATTATTTCAAATTATTTTTTATTAATTTTAGTTAATTTTTATTTTTTGTTTCGTTTGTTATTGAAACGATATATTGATAATTTGTATGGCTGCATAATACGATTATCATTTGCATGCATTCAGTGAATGTTGCTTCGATTTTTGTTAAATACTCTTAACATCGATATTTCCAAAGAAAGCGCAAAAAAATCGAAAAAAATTTACTAAATACTAAGTAATAAAAAAAAAACGATAACAAAATCAGACATATCGATATGCTGAAGTAACATTAAAGTACAGCACTTTAGCACCGATTTCTAGGCATTGCTATCGATAAATGCGATAAACGATTAGCGCCCAGTTATGTTAAGCGATAAAACACAAAACATGCTTAAGCATGATCAAGAAAGCTACTAATACACAAATATACACACACACACACACACACACACACACATACATACGTACGTACTCACATACATACTCTATAGTTATTTATGTATAGCTTTTGGCAAGCATTTAGCTTAGCGCACAGCGGCTGAGACAAATTGAAACTTTGAATCTCTGGCACCTGAATACCATGAAACAAACTCTTAATCTCAGTCCACACACCAATCTAAATACACTGAGACAGCAGACCAAGAAAATTTTCTTTTTATTGTTCTTATATTTTCTTATACCAAACAAAAAAAATTATCGAGAAGAATCGAATGTGATGACACATAATACTCGTATTTCAAGTAATGCCGCTCACTGAATACTTAACGCTGACTTGCTCATGCATACGCTAGCTCGTTCAACTTCTTGCCCATTTAATTGCTCAGAGTCGCATTTTTTTCTTTCTATCGATACTATATCATATATCGTTATCGTAATCGTTATCGCTGCTAGCACAGTTTGCTAGCAAAACTCAACCAATTACGGTTCTGGGCCTCAGGTAGGTTTCTCTCTAATGAAACTCACTCTCTAAACTCTAAATTATATACTATATTCTCTATAATTTTAATAAATATCTATTCTTCTCTCAAACAATGACAAATATATAGAACACTTTAACAGATAAAACAGCATTTCATAAATTTCACATATAGTTAGGTTTATCTTAGTTAATACAAACCGAAATAGACATAACACTTGTATAGCGCTATAGGAAATACTAGTAAACAAGAGATATGATGAATTCAGGAATTTCTACGAAACATCTTAATTTTATTTCTTGAAATTACAATTTATAAATTTTCTGAAAATATTTATTTTTGTTTGTATTGAAGTTTTTCGGAATTCCAAACAGACTTTTGAACCGCAAGCTCGATAGGATGAAATTTTAATATTTCCATTAAGATGTGTTTAAATTTCAAATGAAAATAAATTAGAATATTAGTTAAATAAATATTGTTCTATAGAACGCTGCGCTGAAGTAGTTCAGTTCAGTTCAGTTCACATCTTGATCACAACTCTTACATATACACCTTACACACAACATATAATCTAATAAAAGAAAATCTCTTCAAATAAACAATAAAGCTAAATTCTAAAGAATACAAATAATTAACAAAACTTAGAAATAGAAATTTATATCAAAAAAAATTTCTCTATTTTCTTGTAGCAAAATGTATTCATTTTTAATATGAATACGGATATACATATATAGATTGATTCACATACATACACGTACAACTATACGTATACGCAATATTTGTAATAACAATTAAGAAAAAACAATATTTGAGCATTTCAAAAACCAATTTTTACTTTTTTCTTGAAATAATAATAAACAACAAAACAGCAAATTGTATAAACAACAAAAACTATATATAACAGGAATATATATATATATATATATATGTATATATATATGTATATATATCTTATATATATTGTATATAATTTGTTTGATTCATTTTTTTTTCTTTTTTCTTCTATTTATACTTTATTTGTCAAAACAAAAAAAAATATCTTAGACATCCTTATCCTTACCTGGTTCACCGTTTAACATACGCAGGGGATCACGTAGTTCTCACAAGGTAAGCGCCCGGAACACACACACACACGAACACACACACGAACACAAACACACGCAGACAGTCATTGACACATAGATACATACATACCACCCACCTACCACATATCACACATTATACATATATAAATATATAATTTTTATATATTTTGTTTTCGATCAAAGACAGCCAGTACCAAACAGAACAACAACAACAACAACAGCAGCAGCAACAATCAATATCATTTCATAATCATTTTTTTGTTGTCATAATAGTTTTGTAATAAACAATTACAACAATAATTGCACTTTCCAACACTGTCACAAACATGGGCCCAAATACAGTTGGCCGTTGTTTGGCTTTTTGTATCTGTGTGTATCTGTGTGTGTGTGTGTGAGTGATTTTCCATCTTTTTTTTCCCACACATTTCGAGAAAAAGGTTTTCTTTACATGAGTTAGAGTTATTAGGGTTGTCATCATGCATACATACTATCATAGAACATATCGTGTCATCATCTTAAAACGAGCTTTCACCGAGGCGCATTTACCATTTGTATTCTTTGTTATTACATAATTTATTTAAGTTTTATGTATTTTGTTTAATTTAGTTTAAAGAATTCTTTTTGTCTTTCATATTGATAAGTAAATACCTAACATATGTATACTATTATATATATATATATATATATACTATAATTATATTTATATACATAACTATACTATATACTTATATATGCTTAAACTTTTGTTTTGTCGTACATAATACACATTCGTATGTATGTTTGTATGTATGTATACATACATATGTATATCATGACCCAGCAATCTACTATATATACTATAAATGTACATACTACACGTATATGTCTATAACTATGTATTATTATAATTTGTTTTTTTTTTTGTTAAATACATATTATATACATACTATATACATATGTACTTGTCTTGTTTGATGTAACTTGATCTACATATACATACAATTCACCATTCACCATTCACTTTCTTTTCACTTTCACTATCACTCCACTCACTTACGCCCTCTCGCTGTCTATCTTTGTATCTCAATCTATATTTTCTTCTTGTATTTGTATCTGTTTTTATGTCTGTACAAAAACCGAATCAGTATTTGTACTAACATCGGCTGTGTGTGTGTGTGTTTGTCTGACTGTACAACAACTTTACTATTATATATGCTTATGTATATGTATGTGTCTGTCATCTTCTATTGTATTCTTTACTTTAAATGTATGTGTGTCTGTGTGCCTCGAGTGTTTGTGTGTGAGCAAACGAAGAGTTAATTTTTAAGGCGTGCTGCCAGATCGGTTTAAAATTAAAAAGGAGAGAGAGAGAGTGAGAGCCTTGCCAATAAAAATTTGCTCACACATTGACTCATATGCAAGTACAATATGCACAATTTATTGCGTCACAGTCACTGTCACTGTCGCTGTCGCTGTCACTGTCACCGATACAGGCATACAGTCGCTATCGCTGTCGCTGTCGCTGTCACTGTCACTGTACAAACGTCACTGTCACTGTCTCCGGTCACTGTTGCAGTCAACGTAACAATTTAGTTAATTATTTTGATTTGATTTCATGTACTATTTATGTGAAAACAAAGTAATAATCGATAATTGTACAGTGTTGTGCATATATATATATATTTTTTTATTATTTTTTTTTTATTAAATTTGTTTTTTTTTTTTTCTAAAAGAGTTTTACAATCAAATCTTGAAATACTTTAACAGTAAACTGCAATTTCAAACAATTTCAATTTTTTTTT
>JBANCX010001116.1:0-10882 GCA_037040065.1 Dettopsomyia nigrovittata | reverse complement strand
ATAATGATAATGATAATGATAATGATAATGATAATGATAATGATAATGATAATGATAATGATAATGATAATGATAATAAGGACAATAGGAATGTTTCAACCTATTTACATACGCACTTCTCTTAGCATCCAGTGAGGCATGCAATTGCAATTGAATTAAATTTGAGTATCTCAAAGTCAGCTCATCAGCCATAACCGCAGGACATAGTCCTAGCCCCACCGCATCTACATCAGCATCAGCAGCATCAGCATCAGAAGTCGCCAGACGCATCAATGCAAATGTCAAAGCAATCATGGTATGACCATGATGCTTATGGCAGGCTAACAAGGCAGCACAGAGCGGGCAGGTTGTTGGTTGTTACCTCAAACACCATTTGCAATTGAATGGCGTCAACAAGAACAAGCCCAAGTCCGTGGCCATGGCCCGTAATACTGCCCTACACACACACACACACTTAACTAGAATACACCTTTGGGGCATACGCACAAACAGTTCCATATTCTAAAATGTATATGCATACATACATATGTATATAGATGGATGTATGTATGTATATATATTACGTATACGATATAGAGAGATTTCTTCACCCACGATTAGTTGACGTTGGCGTACACAATTTCCGCGCCATTTGCTGTCACTTCGCCAGTTTGCACATCGTCAGCCACAACGATGACGGCGATGGCGACGGCGACATCGAAGTCGAAGTTGCCTGCCAAGTTCGCTCATGCAGCACTTGAGCATTTTCTTGTTATTTTTTTTTCTTGTATTTTGTCGAGCTTGTTGTAGAAGGAGCTGAATACCGAATACCCCAATGCCAGGATCTTCCTTTTTCCTACTGCTAATGGTAACTGGAAATGGAAGTGACTGCGACAACGTTGATTGCCGTTTGTTGTTGTCTCTTGACGTTGCACAGTGGCTCAAAATGGTAAATTAAATTATAAAAATAAAAGACGTTTCAATATTCTATATAAAATATACAATAATCAATATTTCTAGCAAGTTTTTCTCTATAGATAATTATTAAGAAGCTTCATTTTGGCCATGTTCTCTCCACTGTGCTCTGTAGTTCTTTCAGCTGCCGCTGCTGCTGCTGTTGACATTTGTGTTGGCGCCAATGTTGCCAATTTTTTTTTGTTTGTTTGTAAGAGACAAGCCCTTGTTTTTGTTGCTTTTGCTGCAATTTTACGTGCTGTTGGCCATTGATAATCGTAATACTCTTCTATTCGAAAATATTGATGTACAATTTTTGGCCAACTGGCCTATAAATTCACTTCAATTAGTTTGGCCAGCACGTGTCAAGTGCAATTGTTTAGCTACTCGTATTGTATGTACATCAAATTAACCAATGGCCAATACATTTGACTGAAAATAGTAATCTTCATGCATTGTTTGTGCACTGTTCGTGAAT
Source organism: Dettopsomyia nigrovittata (assembly GCA_037040065.1). NCBI lineage: Eukaryota > Metazoa > Arthropoda > Insecta > Diptera > Drosophilidae > Dettopsomyia > Dettopsomyia nigrovittata. The sequence goes on along the minus strand of JBANCX010001116.1, from coordinate 9,471 downwards.
GACTTGACAACTGCACTGGACAGCAGCTGGTTGGTTGGCCAATTTGGTCTTAGCTGGAAGCCGTTGCTGGCAACGGTTGCAATCTCGCTGATTGCGCAATGCAATTTGGCTTTCGCTTTTGTCTAGGCCACGGCAATAGCAATAGCAATAGAAATGGCAACGGCAACAGGCAATTGAATTGCACAAATTAGTAGAGGTTTGGCCTAGAAGGATTTCACTGAGTGCTTTTCCCCACTAGCCACACAAAATTCAATTGACCAGGCTAGCAATTGACTTGGCTATCGTTTGCACAGGACAATAGCATGAAATTATAGCGCTAATTAAGACTAGATAGTCTTAGACTTGAACTAAGTAGTACTTAATCGAAGTAGGACTTATTATTGTTCAAGAAATAAACGATGCAAACGTAAAAAGATTATGAGCGAAATAAAAGCTTAGCACACTTTTAGGTGCGCGCAATATTAAATTTCTTGTGTAAACACGCATTTAAATTATAGTTTTGTTTAAATATTTCAATTTAAATTTAAATTTTATTTATGTATTAATTTAAATCTTTTAAGCTGCACGTGCTAAGAATTATTTACTTAAAGTTGCGCCCAAATAGGCCCACTGAGACAGTGAGACGCCTAAACTAATGTAAAATTTCGCGGCAAACAATGAAAGTTTTTGGCTTTTGTTGTACTTTGCCGCTTTGTGGTTATTGTCAACGTCTTGTGGCTTACACTTAGTAAGCGCCTATCAAAGTATGTGTACAGACAAACATATCTCATGTTGCAACATGCAATACAATTGTGAGCTGGCTAAAAGCACTTGGCTTATATACACACGTACATAGCTAATGTGGTCTGTATGCACTTGCACTATTTCAACTTGATTGATTTTGAGTGCTCTCCTCAAAGCCATGTTTGTAAGCACCTTAACATAACGTCTTAACAAACATCAGTTAGTACCATGATAATAACTACGCCTTCAATTTAGTTCAATTATAACCTAACTAAAGCATTTAAATGGCGGCCAACTAGTGCTACAGCAGCGCGCATCTAAATATATACGCTCGCTACACACACACAACAGTGAAGTAAGTGCTAAAGTTTTGTGCTATTATTATTATTATAAAATCCGAATTGTTGGTCTTGTTGGGCCCTGGCGACTAACATATATGGGAATATTACGTGCCTATGGACACAAACAATAGAACTTTGTTCATATTTATAATGTCAGGAGTATAATAATTACGTTCATTGACTTTACTAAGTAGCCAACTTTATGCTAATGTCATTTAGCTAAACAAAGTTAACAAAGGAGTGTGGGCCAACAATGTCTGGCATATTTTTACATAATTTTTTTCTTGGACCAACCGAAGCACCTTTAAAATGAAAACAGAGATTTTCAGTGTCAAATAAATTACAAAATGAAGTTGAAGATTATTAAAGTGACAGAAATATATTAAATTAGTAAATATAACGTATACGCAGTCCAGTCGTGCTCAGCATACGTCACATTCTCTTTGAAAAATATCTAAAAATAGCGAAACGCAAACTTTATTGATTTAAAAACATTTTTGCATCACTAATACGACCCATAGTACATATATTATTTAATATCTATTGATTTTTTCTTGTATAGGAACAGCCAACAGCAATGTCAATATCAAAGACAAAGCCAAAGAGAGAGAGAATGGAAACCATAGCAATGCAGAAATATCTAAAATTGTACAAAATTCTCTATTCTATAGATGCAACAACACGCAACACAAATAAGCTAATTCAATTTGTTACCAAATGTTACAAACTTTTCCAGGTATAAATTACGGATTGTCTTTGACCGCTAATTGAAAACGACGCGAACAACGCAACGCGGCGTAGTTCAATTATTTTATTAAAAAATATATACAACATCCAAAAAAAAAATAAAAATTACTTTTAGACCCGCGAGCGTAATATAAAATATAAATAAATATAAATCCAAAATGGTTGTTAACTTTAAAGTGTTTAAAAAATGTGCACCGAACAACATGATCACGCTGTATATGAATCGGCGTGAATTTGTTGATTCGGTGTCACAAGTGGAGCCAATTGGTAGGTTTATCGATACTTTCTGGAAAGATAATAATAAAAAATTATTGTGAAATTTATAACTACAAAATTTATGATTTTTCGTAATTTTCTTTCGACATTTTCCATCGTAAATGTGATAAAATCTATAAATATTCTATTCTTTATGCTTTCTTCCTAAATTGTGTTTCCCCATAATTCCAGTGCCCATTATTAGAGTGTTTCCCCATAATTCCAGTGCCCATTATTAGAGTGTATTCATTCAAAGATTTAATGAAAATATAACAAAACAATTTTATATAAATATTTTTACTTAAAATGATGTAAAAACTAAAAAAATAATTGATTATTTTAAAGAAAATCGATAGGAAATGAGATATAAATCAATTTTTTATTATTTTTCGTCATTTTGTTCACTTTTTTCTCAGTTTTTTTTGACAATTTTTAACGAATTAAATCAATTAAAGACTAAATCCAATAAATATGTTTATATAATTAAAGAATATCCAAAATACCAGACAATATAATCAATTATTTATATAAAAAATCAGCTTAAATAATAATTTTGTTGTCTGCGTCATATTATTATGATTATTTGTCTGTTTGTATTACAGAGTTAAACAAAGTCTAGCTGCAGGGGCTTTAATTAAATTACACATTAATTTATGCAATGATGTGCCACTGTATACAGTGGGCCACAAAGCTGCTTATTAGTTACGTGTTAATTGGCTAGAACAGCATACGGAATATGGCCAAAGCACGTGTCCAGTGAACAGTGATTGTTTGTACTGTTTGTTGACCAATTATTGTTCATTTTGCAGATGGCATCATTGTCCTGGATGATGAGTACGTGCGTCAGAATCGTAAGATTTTCGTTCAACTTGTCTGCAATTTTCGCTATGGCCGAGAAGATGATGAAATGATTGGCTTACGTTTCCAAAAGGAATTGACGCTTGTCTCACAACAAGTATGCCCGCCGCAAAAGCAGGATATACAATTGACCAAGATGCAAGAGCGTCTGCTCAAGAAACTGGGCTCGAACGCTTATCCATTTGTCATGCAAATGCCGACGAGCTCTCCAGCTTCGGTGGTGCTGCAGCAGAAGGCTAGCGATGAGAGTCAACCATGCGGTGTGCAGTACTTTGTCAAGATCTTCACCGGTGACAGTGACTGTGATCGTTCACATCGTCGCAGCACGATTAACTTGGGCATACGCAAGGTACAGTATGCACCGACCAAGCAAGGCATGCAGCCGTGCACAGTGGTGCGCAAGGATTTCCTCTTGTCGCCCGGTGAGCTTGAATTGGAGGTGACACTGGACAAGCAGCTGTATCATCATGGCGAGAAGATAGCAGTGAACATATGTGTACGCAACAATTCCAATAAGGTGGTCAAGAAGGTTAAGGCCATGGTACAGCAGGGTGTCGATGTTGTACTCTTCCAAAATGGACAATTCCGTAATACAATTGCGTTCATGGAGACCAGTGAGGGTTGTCCTCTAAATCCTGGCTCGAGTCTGCAAAAGGTTATGTATCTGGTGCCCACATTGGTGGCAAATTGTGATCGTGCTGGCATCGCTGTCGAGGGTGACATTAAGCGTAAGGATACAGCACTGGCATCCACTACACTGTAAGAAATTTTGTATATTTCTAAATATTTACACAATTTTCTAATATTTTTCCTTTTACAGGATTGCCAGTCAGGATGCTCGTGATGCTTTTGGCATCATTGTTTCATATGCGGTGAAGGTGAAGCTATTCCTGGGTGCTTTGGGCGGTGAAGTATGCGCCGAATTGCCATTCATTCTAATGCATCCCAAGGTGAGTTAGTTTTTCTTATAAAAATATTGAATTTTCTTAAGAAAAATAATTTTTTTTTTGAAATTGCAGCCCAGCCGCAAGGCTCAATTGGAGGCAGAGGGCTCGATTGAGGTCTAAGCATTAACATTTTACCTCAACTTTCTAATGGAATACAATATATATTCAATATTTTACCAATATATAAAGAAAAACTTTTAAAAAAATGTTGTATAATCTTTTAAAAAACTAACCAAACAAAAGCTGATGTTGCTGAAATGTTCTGAACTGCAGTCGTCGTATTTATTATAATTATTTTCAATAAATAAATAAATATGTGTGTATGTGTATTATAAAAAAAAAATAGATGAAAATTCATTAAGAAAAGCTAAATATTCCGTAAGGTAAGGAAATGCATCTGCAAGATACATTATTCTATCTCAGTGAATTGAATTGATATTTGCATCATTAGCTTATGCATAAGCTAAGTGCATTGTGGCCAGTTTGCAGTACAAAATCAATATTCAATAGACCAATGTGTACTTTTAATGGTTCCATAATTTCCAATAATTTGCACAAATCTCTACAAATTCAAATGAAATTTCATTGCAAATTGTTAAATGTTTTGTTCTTGTATTATTTGCTTTAGCTTCTGGCTAAACATTGACATTAACAGAATGCTCTTAAGTACTACTCAAACATAAATTTTCATATAATTATTTAAATCTTAGATTTTAAACATTGTAATGGCTTTAATTGGGAATTTGTTAAACACTTAAGAGTCCATGTAATACACTTGTACTTGGTATGTCTGCATTTAAGTGTTTTTTGTTGATTAGATTAAACATAAAACTAAAAAATTAGATTAATTCAATGGTTAATCAAATAATTGTTAAGTCTTTTTCTCTTTTCTGCATGTATGTCGCATTAATCATCATTATAACTAGATTATTTAATATAAATGCGATTAGTTTATATACGAAAAAAATAAAAAAGATTTCTAATTTAATTAGAACATTGAAAAAAGAGCAGAAAACAAATCGCATTGATAAGGCTTTTGGGAGAACATGACAAACATTTAATCAGTAAACAGCTCGGGCGCTGAATAAGAGCAGTGCGCCGCGACAATCTCTATAAAGAGAATAAAATAATATTTATGCAACTAAAATAAATAATAAAATATTAAATAAATAATAAAGTAATAAAATAAAAATAATTATTTACTCCGTGCTATACAATATTATAAATATTTAATAAAAACATGTTCTTTTCTGATTGATTGATTGATCGATCGACTGTTACTAGGTCGCTCTGCAAGCATAATCGATAAACTGATAAGAAAACTCAACCCTGAAAAAAAGAACTCTATCAGCTGTTCATAAAAGTCTGCGATGCATTCTGCATACATAAGGACCCTTCATGGAGTAATAAAATAATTATTTGTTATCGCTTTTAAGTAGTTTAATTGACTCGAAACAAAACAAAACAAAAGAAAAAACAATCAGAAACAAAACAAAAAGAATAATAGAAAAAAAAAATTACGATTATGCGAACTGGATTATCGCAATTGAAAATGAATAAATACAGCTGCGATTAGCACTCGTCTGGTTTAGTTAGTTGACGGCTGTGCGAGAGTAAAGAAGGGTTCGCGATGTGCTGTCGTTGCTGTGGTGTGACCCAACAAAAGTTTTGGGTATTTGGCTGTGGTACATTGCTAACAATTCTAGGACTTTTGGCAATAATATGTGGACCAAGTTTCATAGATAAAATGGTCATGAAGGTAGGAAAGAAAGAAAAATTTTCTTCTTTTTTTTTTTCTTTAAACAATTTTTTCTTTGGATTCTTTTTTCAAGGCACTGCCGCTAACGCCCACTTCACAGACCTTTGATAAATGGGAAGTAACGCCCATACCGGTATATATGAAAATGTATTTATGGAATTGGACAAATGCCGAAGAAGTATTGCTGCATGGCGTCAAGCCCATATTTCAACAAGTTGGTCCCTATGTCTATAGAGAGGAACGCTTAAAGATGAACATTACATGGAATGCGAATAATACGGTCAACTTTAAAGTACGGCGTACATGGCACTGGGAAGAGGAGAGATCCGGTGGCAAACCAACGGATATGATAACTGTGCCACACTTACCATCAATTGTAAGTTTTATCAGAATTTAAAGAGAAATCCAATTTAAGTTTTTCCGAATTTTTTCCAGGCTGCCGCCGATAAAATCCGAAATAGTCCGAAATTAATAAAAATTGCATTCAATTCAATATTAAATGAAAATGGCGGTGCCTTGTATGTTACGCATACGGCAAGTGAATGGCTCTTTGAGGGTTATATCGATGAATTCCTTAACTATACAATGCATATGAATAATCCTTTGGTGCCAAAGATAGATACAAATGAATTTGCATGGTTCCTGAATCGCAATGGCTCGGAAAATTTTGAAGGTATCTTTCAAGTGCATACCGGACTGCATGATATCAAGGAAATGGGTGAAATTAAATTATGGAATGGTGCAAATCATACGGGTTGGTATGATGGTGAATGTGGACGTCTAAATGGCAGCACAACAGATCTCTTTGTACCCGATGAGCCCATAGAGAAGGCATTAACTGTCTTTGTTGCGGATACACGTCGCATTATCAATTTGGAATTTACTGGCAAAAGCTATAAGATAGATGGCATCGAAGGCTGGAAATATGAGGTTACTGCAAATACCTATGACAATGGACAACGGAATGCTGAAATGAAATGTTATTGTCCTGCACACAGGCAACCGAATAATTGTCCTGCGGCTGGTGCCACGGACTTGAGTCCCAGTGCTGAAGGTGTACCAATGTATTTATCTGCACCACATTTCATGTATGCAGATCCAAGTTATGCGAATACCATAATTGGCTTTGAGCCCAATTATGAACGTGATAATTTCTTTATTATAATGGAACGTAAGATTGGTGTACCACTGCTAGTGAATGCAGCCGTAATGGTCTCATTGCATATACAACCGGATGAGGATATTGAGTAAGTTCTATGCAAAAAATTTATAAGAATTTCACTTCAATAATTTCCTATTTCAGCATATTGAAAAATGTCCCAAGCTTCTATGCACCGCTGTTTGTTACAGCTAGTGAGGGTATGATAAGCAAAGAGTTGGCCTCTCAGCTAAAGGTTTGTACAACACGGAGAATGTTTTCATCAAAATTCTCTCTTCATGTTTTGTGCTTTTCATTTTTATAGCTGGTACTGAGTCTACCTGACATCATACGCTATACAGGCGTAGGTTTGCTCTGCGTGGGCTGCATTCTTATCGCTTTGGGCATTTTCCTAACAGTCAAACGGAAATGGCATGGACAAGCGGCTGCTGATAAAGCAGCACTAATTGCACCAGAGCAAACAGCTGATACATATGAAGCAGAGGAACATTCGGGTTGAAAATTAAGTCAACCTAAAATTCTCTCAGTATCTGTTACAATTAAGATAATCTTTACATTGTGATGGACGCTTAAATGTCCAATTTAATTTATTAATTTTATTTTTATAATTTTAAATTATTTAATAATAATAATTACATTTTTATTGTGTCTATTATTATTAGATTTATTTAAGTTTTTAAATGATTTTATGTCCAAGTCGCTTAGGTACATCTTCAAATTGATTATTTAATAGCGCCGCCTGAAAGTATGCAACACATTTGTTAGTTGCAAAATCCAATGTCAAGCAGCAATCAGCTTAAAATAGTTTAACAACTTCTTAAGCTTTTATATAGTCCATAATAACAATAATAGTAATTACCTCTATCAAGTAATAATCTTATCAATCAATAATTTTAACTACTATTTGCATATATGTATGTATGTACTTGTATGCAGTGCTAAAAATACAAAACAAAACAAAACAAAAAGCGATTAAAAATAATAATCCATTGCTGTGTGTGGGGGGTTATATGAGGTTGAACTTGTATTAGTATTAGTAATAGCACTTGTCCACTAGATAACCTAATCTCTCTGCATTTGAAAATAGCCACAAACACAAAATGTTCTATAAACAATGAACGCACTGGACATTGTTAACCAGTCTGCAGGCAGTTAAGCATTCAGTATGTGTTGCAATTGCTGCAGTGTGCGGCAGCAAAGGATCTGGGTCTTTGGCCTGGGTACGTTCTTTCTTATACTTGGCATTGTATTGGTCTCCGCTTGGCCAAAACTATCTCAACAATGGATATATAGTATAATGCCATTGGCACCCAATTCATTTATGTACAAACGTTGGGTGACCACACCGGTGCCGGTCTATACAACGTTCTATCTGTTTAATTGGACAAATCCACAGGATTTGAATAATCCAAGAGTGAAACCGAATTTTGAACAACTTGGTCCATATACGTTCAGTGATTATAAGGTTAAAGAGGACCTGTTATGGGAACAGCCGCAGGTAACGTTTTATGGTCGACGTACTTTTCATTTTGTGCCTGAGAAATCAAAAGGTTCTCTGAAGGATATCATTATAACACCGAGTTTTCCAACACTGGTGAGTACACGGACTTTTTTTTATTAAATTTTTAAATTTCCGCACGTTTTTCCATATTTTTTTTGGTTGTTTTGTGAAAATATCATTTCTAAAAAAAAATTCTCGCAAATTCCTTTTTTTTTCTTTATCTAACTCAGACGGCCGCCCGCTATGTTCGCCGACAAAGCCGCACGCTGCGCAAGGTTATGAACTTTTTACTGAATACAGAGGGTGGCGCCACCTATATGAACTATACAGCCGGAGAGTGGATATTCGATGGCATCAACGATGAGCTTATTGACTTTGTCGAGCGTTTACATTCGCCACTTATACCAATATATAACAGGGAATTCGCTTGGTTCTATGAACGTAACAATTCAAAAACAGCCGAAGGCAATTATACAATACACACGGGACGCGGTGATCTTAGTCGCATGGGTGAGCTACTGCTCTGGAATGGTACATCCCATACGGGCTACTATGAAGGCGAATGCGGCAAGGTCAATGGCAGCACGGGTGAATTATGGGCACCAAATCGCCAATGGCACGATACAATATCGATATTTTTGTCAGATGCCTCACGTTTCATAAATCTCTATAGCATTTCGAATCTCAGCATACGGGGCATCGATGCCTGGCGCTATGAAACAACACGAAATAGCTTCGACAATGGTCAACTGTCACCAGATACGAAATGTTTTTGTGTTGCCCAACGCGAGTGTCCTATGAATGGTGTTTTAGACTTTTCACCCGTGGCCTATCATGCTCCCATTTATATGTCACATGCGCATTTCTATATGGCAGATGACTCGTATAGACAGAATACGACAGGACTAAAGCCCGATGCCAATGAGCATGGCATGTATGTGATATTAGAGCCAACACTTGGTATACCAATGAGCCTCAAGGGACAAGTGATGATCAGTACACTGGTACAGCGGGACGAGACAATTGAGTAAGCTATAAATAATATTTTAAATATAATCTCTTTTATAATTAAATTTTATATTTTTAGCATTCTAAAGGATATTACTTATGATCATTATGCGCCATTATTTGTTGTACAACTGAGCGCCGATTTAACTGATGATCTTGTGGGCTTAGTCAAG
>JBANCX010001110.1:0-10908 GCA_037040065.1 Dettopsomyia nigrovittata | reverse complement strand
TGAACGCGTCGATCTCAGAGACTATAAGAGCTACAGTAACCAAATTTGGTATCATGGTTGGTGTAGTTCGCGCGCAGCTCACTAATATTTTATTTTTTTGGATTTCCCCCCACCACCCCCCTAAATCGAAAATAACGATTTACAGGTGGAATTTTTCACCTGTGATCTTGAGACTCCGCATAGGTGATTGGCATCCTAATATTGATGTACTGTACCAATTTTATGTCTATCGGATCAAAATTGTCGGTTTTCTAGAGCAAACTTGGTTGTCATTGGTGTTTGCAAGGAGTTAGCAGCGACGTCGTCATCGCTAGCAGCTACACTGGGATCGGGGTATCTCGTAGTCGAGCATACTCGACGAGAGCTTCCTTACTTGTTTTTGTATAAATTAATGTGATTTTTGGGGAACTGGAAACTCGATTGGAGTTATTTTTTTTACAAGCAAACAATTTGTGCAATGTTTTACAATATAAATAATTGGGCTTGTTATGAAATTTACATAAATTTGATTATATACCAAATTCAGTTGATGGTTTAGACGGTGGTAAGTGGCAAAGAGGGGGGATTCTATATGGTTAAAAGTGTTGTTGTTTCGTAGGGCCTCCTTTATCTGTTGTTTTGACAGCTTTGCCTGCGATTCGTTCTCAATTTTTTGATCATTTTTCAAATCTTTTATTTTGTTTCTTTCTACACACTTCTTCTACTTTTGTTTTTGGCGCTGCTGTCACCGCCCGCGGTTAGTCTGAAATTTCCAAAAAACACAAAAAATAAAAAATTTGTTATTTTTAGATAAAAAATTAATCAAAAAAACACAAAAAAACACAAATTTGACCTAACCTCTCTTGCATAATATTAAATATTTTTTTTTGGGCCGACTCCATTCGTTGACTTTATTTAATATAAATTGTTTTTATTATATTGTTTTTTAGTTAATTTGATTAATTAAAAGTTCATCAGTAAAAGGTGTTAAAGATTATGCAAAAAAAAAAGTGATTAAATTTAAAGTTAAGGTCATAAACAGTCATATTAATGGTATTTATTGAGTTAACATCATAATTAAATGGAATTTTAGTTGAAATTCATTCATTTTTTAAGAGTTTTCTTATGTGAAAGTCTCTTAAAAATAATTCCTGATTTGTTAAAACTATAAATATATTAGCTGATATCTTATGACATCAAAGTTTTCTATGAAAATTCTGCACAGATCATCATCCTTTGTACGCTTGAGATTCTCAAATGGTTCAAGTGCCAAGCACATACAGTCCACTGATGAGTAAAGAATCGTTTTTTTAATTAAATCTATTGTCTAGAGGAGTCTATAGATCTTTAAAAAGTTAACATAATAGAAAATATATTTTTTGTTCTTGTCGCTTTACACCTCTTCTAACATTTCTTTAGTCTTTTGCTGTTAATTTCAATTTGAAAACTTTGTTAATTTTGTTAACATCAATCAGGCATTAATTCTTTAGGGCTTTATGGCCATGTTAAGAACAAACACTAACTGTAAGTTAGTAATATAGTATAAAAAGCCAATTGTTAACGACTATTTAACACATTGTGTAACACTATGATAGAGTCAAAGACCTGCTAAAGGCCAAAGATTCCTGAGAATTTATAATATTTAATGTTCTTCTCACTTTGCCAGGCATTTCCTATACAAATGTTAATGCGCGAAATTCCAGGCGAAACAAAAACAAAGAAAAAAGATGAACAATTTAACACCCACAAACACACACACACACACTCAGTTATAGATACATAGATACATTGTTGTATGCAATTAACGCCTAACTAAGCCAACAGTATAGAACAAAAGGAAGTCTATTCCTGCCTGCCCCTACACACACACACACACACACACAAGGGTCACGCGATCTCTGAGGAAGCAACAAACAATATAAAAAAAAATGTTGCACAGCAACATGTTGCTAAGCCAAATCGAACAACGAATCGAACATGTTTGAAAGCATGTTCGAACCTCAAACCAATTGCAACATGTGCGACTGTTTTGTTTATGCATTTGTATGTGTGCTGATGGATACGCGAACGCGCAGATAAACGCAGCCAGACCATAAACCAAAATGTATCTGCGCATTGAGCGTTCGCCTCAGTAACACGCGAGCGCTACACAAATGCAAACGTTGTCACGGAACACGTTTTGTTTTTTTTTTGCTCTTTTCAAATACAAATAAATACAACAAAAAAGAAAAAAAAACGTTCAGAGCGCGCGCGTCTCTTTTTCGCGCACATTTTTACAACACACTAAAAGAATATAAATAAATAAAAAAACATAATAAATAATATTATTCACATATTGCATTTTTAGAAATAAATTTAAAAAATAAATAACGTGTTTAAATATATATTTAAAACAACAACAACAACAACAACAAAAATAAACGCAAACTGTGCGAAAAAAAAAATGATTTTTTGTGTTTCTTCTTTTTTGTTTGTTCAATTTGATTTACCGGCATTTCATTATAACCTAAAAATGTAAAATATTTTTTAATGAAAACAAAACTGAAAGAAAAATTGAATTTAAATGTTGTACAAGCTAAATAAGAACAAAAATGTTGAGCATAAAAAAGATTCACTAGAAACATACAGTCACACAGATACAAAACGCGCACGCACACAGCTACATGGTTACAGTGACACATACAACTAACGAAAAAAAAGTGCAACAAACGCATTCAGGCGCGGCATATTTAGTACGTTGAGTGTTTGTGAGTGAGTGTTTGAGTGATATTCTTACCCCAAAAACTTTGTGTTTGTGAGCAGCAGCTGTATTTGTATATGTATGTGAGTGCGCAAAACACACGCACACACACACAAACACACGCAGACACACATTAAAAGCCGAAAACAACAACAGAATAAGGTAAACTACCTACTACCTACTTTGCTGCCTTTTCGGCGAAGTAGCCGCAAAAGTGTACGAAAAATATACCGAAAAGAATACTTACTTACATATATATACGCAACATAAAGAAGAAGAAGCAGCAGCAACAGCAGCCAGGACCATACATACATATATATACTTGAGTGCTATATATATGTATATATACAACAGAGCGAGCGAGCATAGTCATACATATATATATATATATTTTGTTGAATCAAAGCATCTTGAGTTTTGCTTGCTCTGATTTAGTGTACACTCTGCCATCTTAGGCCACTTCCTCTTTATCGGCATCTCTGCTTTATGCGCAGCTTCCCTTGCTCTCTCTCTCTCTCTCCCTGTGCCTGTCCCTGTTGTGATGTGTTTGAGTTGCGCGCGCGCGTCTTTTGCATCTTATGGATACGTTTTGTTGTTTTTCTCTCCTTTTCTCTTTCTTTGACATACAATAAAAACAAACCAAATTGGATTTTAAAGAACAAACAACAACAAACACTTAAACATACATTTTTTGTTGTTGTTGGTATGTTCACAATGTGTTTTTTATGACTTTATTATATTTTTTTAGTATTTTTTTTTGGTTTATTATAATTAAAATTAATTGTGAAAAAAGCACTGAAATAAAAGAATAATAATAATAAAAGAAGCAAAGTCACATTTTTGTTCGCTTGCTTTTCGTTTCTATATAAAAATTTTATTTTTTTGCTAATAACTTGGAACTCATGAGTCTTCATTTCTGGCTAAAGTGTATCTAGATACTTACTGTAAGATACATAGATACATTTGCTTATATGTCTAAAGATTTCTGTGTCTGTGCGAGCTCTTTTTTTAATTATAAAAGTGACCAAAAAAACTACAAGTTCTTTAGATATAGATAGTTTGTGTATCTTTCAAGTGAATTTTTTAGGCAATTTAGACTAAAAAGTAAATTTTTTTAATGTCGCAGACAACAATAGTCCAGAATTTTGTAAATTTATAGTATTTTAATGAAGATTTCAAATATAAATAAGACAAGTAATAGATTAAAAAGGTTTTGTGCACATTTTTTGTCTACTTCTGTCCTATTGTGCGGAGTTTAATTCATTAATTTTGATAAGTAAAACATTTTTGAAATGAATGAATTAAATGTAATGCAATTTAAACTAATTCACAAATATCTTAATTTTAAATCTGTCCTAAACAGCGTAAAACTGAAGAAGAAGAAAGTAATGAAAAATAAAAATAAATGTTAAAAATATTTAAAATATTTTATTTAGACACATTTTTCATTATTAATCTATCAGTATAAAAGTAAAATTAAGAATGCAAAAATAATAATATTTTGATAATAATAAAAAATATAATTTTTTAGCGATTCTTTGTTAAATGTTTAATGTAGAAATATTTTAATATATTTCCTAAAACCTTTAAATATGTGAAAAATATTATTATTTTCCTATTTCTTACAATGATTCCTCAAAAATTGAATATTTTACTTCTGTTGGCTTGTATTTCAACCATAAAAAAAGGTTAACAGCTGCTCGCAATTGTATCTTAATTAATTTAAATCCAAATTTTTGCTTATTTTTTATAGATTTTTTGGATGAAGTCATAAAAAAAGAAATCTCTCGAATTGCCGCCATTTAACACAATCGATATAATTTTTATTTATTTATTTGTTGGCTTTAAAAAAATCAAAATTTTCCAACATATGTTGCAATAATTGTTGAGCTTTTGTTATATTTTCCTTCTTCTTTTTTATTCTTAAACGTTTTGGCAACAATTTGCGACTTGGCTTAACCCTTAGCAACCCCAAATTGGAAATAATTGTTATAAATGCGTGTTTTTGAGCCAATAGTAGACACATTTGCAACATCTGTTTTGTCGCTGTGTATGATTGTGGCTTAAGTAAATTTGCAACATCCTGTTGCATGCTGCATATATCCTGAAGACACCCTGTGAGCAAGAACTTACAACTAAATAATCAAACTGTGCAACCCCCTGTTGACTGTAAATCCCCCAAACTTGTATATGTAGCTGCTGCAGCTGCTTATAAATGACAGATACAGATACCAGATACACAGATATATAATAATAAAAATTCACAGATGCAGATACAAGTACGCTTTCGGGTAGTTGTTGTTGTTGTTGTTGTTGTTGTTGTATGTTGAAGTTGTGAATGACAAGGCAAATTTTAAACGCATCTCATAGTTCGCTTTTAGTTTTATTTTCATTTTTTTTTTTGGATTGGTTTGGTTTGCTTTGCGTGTTTTGGGCCGAAGAGTGAAAAATTGAAAAGAGGAAAAAATAAAATGTTTTTGCGAGGGTTGCTTTAATTTATTGTGGTTGCTGTTATTGCCATTACTATTATTGTTGTCGTTGTTGCTGTTGTTGTTGCTGTTGTTGTTGTTATTGGCACAACAAAGGGCAGCAATTAAATTTGATGGTTGTAATAGGTTGAGTACTATCAACCTGGCATGTCAGCTCGCTCAGCTATATATATATGTAGTGCTGAGGTGTTGTTATTGGTATACGTAATAATATACCCTACAATATGAGTCTAACAATTGTATATTGTGTATAAAATGTGCATAATTTTGTATTTGTTTAACTTTTTTTTTATTATTATTCTAATTTTTCTATAGTTCTTAAAAATAATTAGAATAAATTAAAAAATTATTTTGTGTTTTTTTTTTATTGTCTATTGGACCTCGAGCCAGACGGAAGTCAAATTTAACAAATAGAAAGTTCGCAAAACATTTTTAATTAAGATCTCAAAAGCATTTTTACTTGATTTAAAATATAATAATAAAAGAATATTTATAAATTAGGTTAAGTTAATAAAAAAATTATATTAAAATGGAGTTAAAAGAAGTTCTTAAACTTGGGATTTGAAAATAATATATAAAATAGATATTTAGATATAATGTTCTGATAAATTTAAAAAAATTATATAGGAAAGCTCTACAAAAAGTCCTTTTTTCATTTAATAATCCTATTTAGTTTTAATTTATTTACACACTTCCTAATCAAAGAGTATCAAAGCGTTCATCTCTTTAAATATTTTGTTTATTAATTTTCCTATTTTTTATTATTATATTTATTTCTTTCCTAGTTATAATAAATATAAAACAATTGCCAGTCATTCTACCAAGTTTTGTATTCAAAGCTAACCTTGCTTTAAGTACTATGTACGTACATACATATAATTATACTTGAATTTATTATTGCATTGTTAGTATAATCATATAAAAACTTACTTGCTTTTTTACAGGGTATCCATTAGTAGTTGTATTTCCATCATAATGCTTTCGTATTAGTTCCCTTTTGGTGGTTGGTTGGTTGCTTCAACTCTTCAGAAACTAACTCTAATCGAACATTTGTCTCTCACAATTCTTCTACTTTTCAATAGCGTTGAGTGTTGATAGAACTCTTCCCCTCTCTGGTAAGGCGATTCATTGATTATTTTATTGCTGTGTGTGGCTGCTGGCATCATCCACCCACATACAGACATGGACATGAAATTGGTATTTTCCCAAGCCCGCATAGTCAGGGCTGGGCCGCCATAGCTATAGCCTAAAGGTTGTTATTATTATGAGTGTTGTCGCTTCTTCTTCGTGTACGTCTTGCTTCTCGTCGTTGAGGCTGGCACTGAACTTGTCACTCGTGCCACAAGTTGTTGCACTAAACCTTAAACATACTCGTAATAACCAAAAACCTGAACCTCATACCCCATTTACACTTACACATACATACATATATATTTTTTTTATGTTTTATTTTGTTTGTTGTTTGGTTTGGCGCTTCTTCTTCTTCGTTGTTGTTGTTGTTGCTGTTTTTCCCCCTTTTTTGGTTCGTGGTTCGTTCTTCCCTAATTTTCGGAGTTTACCTTTTCAAGACTTTATCAGCTGCTGTTTATCGTCGCTTCTTATTGAATTTCGGTGCAGTTCGTTGAGCTCTCGTTCTCGGTCTCGTTCTCTTGTCGTCTTGCAGAAAAAGAGAGAGAGAGAGAGAGAGTAAGAGACTCTTGGTTGCACGACAAACTCGTGCTACGTGCGGCTTCTGTCTGGCATTTTGTAGCCTTAAGATTGTTTTTTTTTTTTTTTTTTGCAGTTCTTTTATTTTGCCAACTAAAATTGATTTCGTTAAGTTGTCGTATAAACTTGTTTGCCTGTGTTTTGGTATCAACAAAAAAAATAAAAATAAAAACTGGTTTAAAGGACGTTCCATCTTTATCTGTATCTCTCTCTTAGCTGCTCTGCATGTGGCTTTAATTTGCTTAAGTTTTTATGACTAATTTTATTCTAGACAACAGATTTATGACCTAAACCCCAAGCAAGCTATTGAGCGAACGCATTCCGGATGTGAAAAACATATGTTGGTTTTAATTAAAAACTCTAAATGGGCTTAAATACTGGAAAAAATAGGGAAAAAATAGGGAAAAAAGAGTTTGAAAAGACTCAAGAACTTAAAGTTTATTGTATTTTATATTGCAGAGAACTCGAAGAATATATTTATGAATTATAATAAATATATAAAACAATAAATCAAATGTGACATAAAATTATAAAGAATTATTTTTTGTTAATCTAAACAAACATTTAATTAACCAACGTCTGTCCAGGAGACGTCAACTCACATTCTGTGTAAATGCCCGGCACTCTGCAGGCGTTGAACACAACTACTTGGGGAGGCAACCGTGCCACTCTACAGCATATGGAGTCTCTATCCAAATAAAGTTCTAAACTTTATTCGCAGCCTGGCTGCAGCTCCTAATCCTACTGGCGGTCAGCACAAAAGATCAAATCTGGTCGAGATGCACTAACAATGGCCTTGTAAATAATAATAACATTTAATTAGAGTTGTTATAACATTTTCAACTGATTACTTAATTTGTAGATTATTTTTTATCTTCTACCAAGTTCTAGTTTGTTAAGCTCTGCTTCAAGCTCAACTTAAGTATTTATTTATGCGTTGTTTTCTCATATTTTATGCTGTATCTTCAACATAGACTCCTCTACGTAGATGACCTCCAAGTACATATACTAAATGTAATCTAAGTTTATACAAAAAGTTTGTATAGTCATTGCTTGTGACATGTGCAAATATGCAACAAACATGCAGATTCAATTAACGCATTAGAAGAGACACACAGAGAGAGAATGCCAACCAACGGCCGCCCTTTTTGTTGTCTGCCGTTCCCCTTTTGGCCCTTAACAGCTTTTGGCTTGATTGCTTGTCTTCTAGAATGACAAACGCATAATCGCATTTGTTTTTGCTCTTCAGTCTCTCTCTCTCTCTCGCTGTCTCGTCTCGCGTGTGCAACACGTGCCGACCCCTTTTGTAGCAACATCCAGCCAGCCAGCAGCAGCTGCATAAATGTCGTTTTATCTTTTCTTTTTTTTTTTTTGCAACTAAAACTCATTTGCAGCATAGTTTTCCATAGTTTTTCCAGCTGCAACAACAACAACAACTGGTCCAACGCTAAATAAATGCAAATATAATTATCAAAGTAAGTGAATGGAAATCAAATGCAATGTGTGACTAAAGCCATAGAAGAGAAGTCATAAAAATAAATGATAAAATAAAAAGATGAAAGATTGGTGCTGAGGTAGGGAAGAAGCAAAAAGCAAGAAGAAAGACGTAAAGAGAGATTGAAAGACTGGCAGCCGAATGTAAAAAAGAAGACACAGTGAGATAGCAAAGACAAGGAGAGATAAGAAGAAAAAAAAAACAGGGAGCAAGCAAGACTCGTAAAGATAAGAAGAGTGTAGACAGACAGACAGACAGAAAATATAGGAGAAACATAGAAAATTTTCAAGGAAACCAGTAAGAAAAAAATGGATGTAGAAGGAATTCTCAATTGGAATCTATCTTTAAACTTGTCATCTTTAATCTTAAGTTTATCAGTTTGCAGTCTGTTTATTTCTAATTAATTAAGAAGTTTATATGTTACTTATCGTTAAAAACCGTGTTCCTAGTAATAGAGTTATTATTATTTAACTTTAAAGGATAGATTTAAATATATAATTTCTTTTTATTATTGTTACTGGCCAGTAGGATTAGGAGATCTCCTGCAATTTCAGGCTGCGAATAAAGTTTAGAACTTTATTTGGATAGAGACTCCATATCCTGCTGTAGGGTAGCACGGTTGCCTTCCCTAGTAGTTGTGTTCTACGCCTGCAGACTGCCGGGCATTTACACAGAATGGGAGATGACGTCTCCTGGTCTGAGTTGCAAATACGACAGACGTCGGTAACAGATAGGTTCAATTTCTTGAGGTAATATCTCAGGCAACAGTGCCCTGTGAGGAAACCCGTGAGAGTACGAATATCGTTGATAAGACGTTTAGATATATTCTTATCTGGAGTTAGGAAATTTTTAGCTTTCCATTGCCCTAAGCTGTGGGACCAGCTTTTCCCTTTGTTTCCCTTTCTTCTCACATTCTGAGTACAGATTTCCTGTGTCCCTTGGTGTTTCCACAGAACGGTTTAGGTCCGATGAATGGCCTACTTGCTTTGCTAGAGCATCGGCCAGTTCGTTTCCATAATGTACTTCATGTACAGGAACCCATCCCACTGTAAGTGTGTTATTTTTTCCTAGATAGTTCAGTAAATGGATAATTTCTTTTGACTTTCCCCTGTGCGCTCTCTGACACACCCACCAACAATCAAAACATTAAATAAATCTCATTTAAATCTCAATTGTTTGTTTGCTCACAACAATCTCTAAACTGAAAGAAAAAGAAAATATAAAAAACAAATGTGATTATACGGTTCGTCTTAGCCATTATATATATCAAATGCAAAGCAATTGTCTTGGCCAAAAAAATGCTTCAAGCCAAGAGTAAAAACTCACATACAACAACTATTTGTAATCATTGACATTGAAAATTCAAAAAATGCTTCAAAGAAAAGTGAAATCTAAACGTTGAAACTTTTCTTTCTTGAAAAAAAAACGTTAAAAACGAATCAAATCAAATTATTAAACATGTGCGCCTAACAAACAAATGGTTTTGGCCCCTTTTTTTACCAAAAAAAAACCCGATTTTTTTTTCATATAGACACCCACGTGAGGAAACCAAATCGAATATGAATCCAATTGAAATTTGCACGTTCTTCAATTTGTGGCCTTATTATTATTATTATTATTATGATGTTGTCGGGTTAATAAGATTTTCTAGGTTAAAAATGAATCGATTTTTCTATATTTTTCGCTTGATTGTTATTATTTTAGCCAAGTTGATTATATTGTGTGTGTGTGTGTGTTTGTTATTTTGAGCAGTTTTTAAGTGGCAAAGGCGTTGGAGGCGTGTCAGTCTAATGGGCCTCTGTTTTTTTTTGTAAAGGTTAGAATAATGAGGCATGTAAGTAGAGTTATGGGAAAATTAAGTTTTTTTTTTTGGTTGAAAATAAATGTTAAAGTTTAGCAGCACGAAGGTCATAGATTAAATTAGTTTAATAATATTGTTACATTAATTTTAAATCAATTTTTTGTTAATATATTTATTAAATTTAATCAGGTTAAATAGAAAATGTAATTTTTTATACGTTTTTATTGGCCTAAAGCAAAGATTTAGGTAAAATTTGTGTTTTTTTTGTATTTTTTATTGTTTAAAATTTGTTTTTTGCGTTGAAAAAGTAAATGTAAATTTCGAAAGCTAAAAAATGTCTATTTTTGCAGCTTATAAGATTAAAAAATAAATAAAATAAAAATAAAATATTTTTTTTTTGATTACTTAAGCTATGGAAGATCATTAATCAACGATTTATGGCTGTTTACCCAACTCATAATCTGCCTAGAAGCACTCTCTTTCTTCTATAGCTATCTATAAGTTATATTTTTCTAAGCCAAATAGCCTTGGGTCCATGTACTAGCCAAATCGATTTATGGTCTTGTCTTGATCGCTCTGTTCTGTAATTAGTAAAAAATAGTTAAACTAGTTTGCTGTTCAAAAAAAATAGAAAAATATGTTTTAAAGAGTTGAAGAGTCGACAAGAGGCAACATGGCAACATGCCACATTGCCTGG